>JAODTR010005520.1:0-11342 GCA_025399935.1 Amblyopsis rosae
GAGGGGAGGATAGAATGTAAGAACACCGGGTCGCGAAGATATTTCAAATATGCCTGCCGGTCCGTAGTCCAAAAAAGTTTGGGAACCCCTGCCCTAGACTACACCGAGCTGAGGAGAATACATGTACTGTACAGACTCTGTACAGGCGTCGTAATTCATTCATAGTATTACAAACGCTGTGGCACATAGGCATGAAATAACAACTCCAAGGATCTCATGCACATGCAAAGATCCAGTTTAATGATTTGGGGCAGTACACTGTAAAAACAAATACTGTATCTCTAAGGTTTTTCCAATTAATTCTACTATTCTTTTTCTGTATTTCAAAATGATAGGAAATCATATTTAATTTACAATAATATATTGTTTATATCAATGTGTCATGTGATTAACACTTTGAACCCTATAGCATTTACCGTTCATAACAATGAGTTTAAAGCATTTACCGTTCTGAAGATATAATAAAATAAATATAGACCGATGCAAAATTCTCGCCGGCGCGGATCTCGGATTTACAGGGTTAAAGAAAGAATTCTGTATGAATTGAAAACATGAAATATCAGTTTTTTTAACTGCTTTTAAATTAAAATTTAACGGAACTATCTCCAAAAAAAAAAAAATATATATATATATATGTCCCTGTTCACTGAGCGGCCAATCACAGGCCATTTTTACAATGTAGGCAGCAGTACCTCTAGTTGGCTCCCTGCTCCATATCTTCCCTGCTGGTTGCTACTGTATACTGTATGTTAAAATTCAAAAATATAACATTTACGCCTGATTTCCACCGGCGCGTCTCTGTTCCGTCATGTAAGCGATCCGTTTTTACACCGTCATCTGCACTACAAACTGCTCCACCGGCAAAACACATTGCTGTGTTTTCGCTGAATTTCCATAGCAACAAACCAAATGGAAATTATAAGTTCTGTCTGATTAGCAGTTGGTCACTTTCAGCAGCGTCCCAGAAGTGTCAAAAAATAAAACTGCTGCCTATTTTTCGCAGGGCCGATTGGGACGCGCCGTGACTAAGTCGAAACGCGACAGACATGCCCGGTGGAAATTGGGGGCTAGTGTGACAGATTATTTTGACTTTTATATTGAATTAGTGTGCTGAAACAGAATGTTTGATGGTCCAATACCACTGTGATTCTATGCAAAACAAAATAGGTGCCCTTTTTAACTGTGATATATCCAGGAAATAATCCATTAACCTGCTAACCAATTGTATGTGCTACAGTACAGAATAATTGAAAATGACTCACACTTCACTCATATTAAAACAGAACAGATTATATCACATGGTGGAGACATTGAGACATCTTCTTGAATGGTATGCATGTGGCTGTTTTGACACACCTTGTGGCATATCCACCCAATTGCATAATGTATATTTGTCCTTACATTTTGGTCACGTATGTAGCCTAATATAGTGTTGGTGAATCAAAGATAGGCTACAAATGTATTTTATGGAGAGTGCTCCATTAATGCAAAGAAAGTGTTGAAATTTACAACAAGAGTGTCGTATGGGAATGTCTGGAAGTGGCATTAGATCTGAATTGATGCTCCATGTAGAATATTGCCAAGATAAGGGGCAGTGATAAGGGATAGCTCTTGGAGCGATTTGTTTTATGCATTTCTGCTAGGCAACAGTGCCTGATATATCAACCAGCCTGTCATCATAAACAAAACTTGCATTTAACCCTTGCGGAAAAAATAAAGGAAACAAGAAAATTACACAAACGCCATATTGTTTTGTATGGGAATTATTGGCATTTGAATCTTTCTGCATGCTACCTTTCTCCCACAACCCCTCTCTCCCATGACCAATATTACAAGAATGCAATCATAACTGAGGTGATGAGGAAGGATCATAAACAGTATTATACTGAGGGCAGACAGACTCAGTGTAAGAAAGCCCCATCATCAATAATTCTGTTGATGTGACCAGGTGTCGACCCAAGGTCTTTGATCTGCCGTCCACCTCTCCTCCCGATCAAACACAGCAGACACTCTACAACAAATATTAATGCGGCAGACAGGCCAGTCAATGCTCCAGTGTTGCTGCTTGGACAGAAACAACCCTACATGCACCGGGTGTAGGTCATCAAATGGCTGCAGATACTGTACCTGATAAAGCCTTCATAGTGTTAGCATGACATATTGAATGCATACCATGAATGTATGATTGAATCAATAGAATATTTTTGGAAGAGTGGAAGAATATTTGGTCTATTTAATATATAAGTAAAGCTAAATAGTATAAACTACAGTATTCTCTGCTTGACATATTTTCAATTCAATTATTTCTATTTGTACATTAGAAAGCTTATTCAATACATCTGCTTTGTATTGTATTCATATTTCTATTTGTACAAAGTGAAAATTTGTGTAACGATCCAGGACAATGGAGAAAAGGTTGGGGCATGTCGTGCCAAATGTGTACACCTGCGGACTACTGATTGCTATACTGTATGTGGGAGCGCTTGCAACTCACTACAGCTGTATCGCACCAGATATGGGCTATGTCTTCAGCTGTTCTTATATGGATGTACTTACTGTAATAGCTTTATAACGTCCAAATAGACCTGCACAGGGAACAGAACAGGCATGCTTTTTGGTCTACGACCGTAATATGAGGTCTCGATCTACCGGGCACATTTTTTTCCTACCCTCACCTATGGTCACGGGGGGCCGAAATTGGTTTTCTCAAGAGGGTGGCTGGCTTCTCCCTTAGAGAGAGGGTGAGAAGCTCAGCTATCCATGAGGAACTCGGAGAAGAGCCGCTACTCCTTTGCGTCGAAAGGAGCCAGTTGAGGTGGTATAGGCATCTGGTAAGGGTGACCCCACTTTAACGTTTCTGGTAACTGAATAAGTGTTTGCGGCGTAAGCAAGGCAAAGTATTGCAAGGCAAAGTAGTGCAAGGTATTTTCTAGCAACATTATACTGAACAAGGCATGATTATTATCTAGGGCAATATTATTTTCAATGTTAATATTAATTAATATGTTAACATGTCTAATAGCGTTGCTTATATTTGGATAGTAAACTAGTAATCCGTTTTCTGTTGACTTTTGGCACAACGGGTGAACCTAAATGAGTGGTCAAAATTTGATACAGCAGACCATTATCCAGCTACAACGTCGCTAACAATAGCATGCCGACCAAAAAAGCGGAGTAGCTTAACATGCTTGCAAATTTCTCAATTCTTGTCATGTGTAGATCTGATTGTAAACAATAGCAAAGTTATACCTACAACTGCTACACTACTAAAGCACAGCAACAGTGCTAGTTTGCACTGTATTTCCCCAGTGTGATCTGCAAGTGTGTCACAGGTGTGAGCAATGTAGGCTACTATCTTTTGTTAATTTTGATTATATTCTGGCTGCGCTATATTCAGTTCACTTGTATGCGACTACTGTACTACTCGTAGGCTATCTTCATGTCACGTCAGCAAGGCAGGCAAAGCACAAACATTCATCGGCCTCCGCGTTCACTACTGTACACCAGCTATTTGAAACTGGGTTCTCTCTTTTTTCCCCCAAACACAAATACTTTTTTAAATATTTGTTCAAAATAAATATTCTGAAAAACACACTATCTGTGCTTATCTGAATAACGTATTTGTATTAGTTTCCATCCCTAGTATGTATGTACATACATGTGCATACGTGCATGTCATTATGTGCTGTGTTGAAGGTGAATGACCAATCAAATCACAGATTAATCACTGATAATTTCCCTATTCATTCACTGATTGGGGTTTTGCTATGTGGGACCAACAACAAAGAAATCTGCTACATATATGTTGCCAAACTGCCTTGAAAAGTGCACACAGTAAATGAGATAATGCTTCCCTCTGTTCATGTCTCTTGGCACAACAATTACAAATGCAAGGTTCTCGATTCACACTGTGCTGTGCTAGTAATGAAAGTACTTGACACTCCATTCACCCTGAGACACGCAGCTGAGATTAGACCTAGACTTCCTGTTGTTCTCAATGACCATGTCCGTCACAGCGACATGGGCTAGCGTTATGGCTGTTTTTTAAAGGTTAGTTTAGATAGATAAGATTTACAGTCAGTGGTTAATTTGTGCTGGAGCTCGTTCCATCACCTCTCAGCCGGCACCTATTTGAATGGATATGATACCTAATTTACTAATCCAAACTAATAAATAGGATAGCCTACATTGCTCTTTTTTCTATTCTCAATTTTTATCATCGGTCAGAATGTGGAGAATGTTTCCAGGATCGTAATAAACAGATGTCTGCCACTTCTTTTCTTTTCACTCTTTATTGAAGTCCAAATGCCTTATACATTGGTTGGAATGTATGTGGGTTGGTCGTATGTATGTGTGTGTGTGGGTGCGGTTCTGGAACATAACAAAAACAGAACGTGTGATTAGCAGAGACAGTAAACAGGTAAATGCTCTGTCAAATGAACTACATTACCAGCAAAAATATGCATTTCCAAAATTAGGTGACTACACCTTTAACTTTATCTTATAACACACGTGTCGAATGTGCAGGACGTAAAGAAGCATAACTTATCATGCTACTGCTCATAACAACATAATATCACAGTATATCACACAAACGACCTTTCTCCAGATAATCACACATGCTATGATATTAACAGTAATATAACATTAGACTATTTCTGCCGAATCACGCCACATGCTATGCTGCTCAGGGCGTGTATGCGCGTAGGCCTACACGTGGCCGGTTTTGCCTAGTCACTAAGTAAACACAAAACAACAATGGCAGAACAACACTTGTGAAATCACATACTTACTTTGCTATTTACGCACACTAATGACCAACATCATGTTTTAAGGTCAGTACTAATATAAACGAGTTGCAAGACGGTATTCATGCAGCGCTCGCTCACACACCGATCCAATTCAGCGCTGTAACAAGAGCTAATGAGGCAATACGTAATTCAGGCCACTCGATTGGCTGGCTAGGATCAACGTAGAACACAGAATAGAACTATATATTCTAGAAGCTACCAGTCCTTCACATTATTGGGCTTTTTAACAAGGATTGGTGACAAAGCGCAGCCCTAGCAGAGACAAACCCTCACCTGAAACAAGTTCGACTTACTGCCGAGAATATGTACACAGCTCTCGCTTTGAACATACAGAGATTGTATTGCCCTTAAAAGGGACCACCTCACCCCATACTCCCGCAGCACCTCCCACAATATCTCCCGGGGAACCCGGTCATTGCCTTCTCCAGGTCCACAAAGCACCGGAAGGGCATATTCCCAGGCCTCCTCCAAGATCCTTGCGAGAGTAAAGAGCTGGTCCGTTGTTCCTCGACCAGGACGGAATCTGCATTGTTGTATACAACAGGACAGCGACCCTAAGCACTAAGCCAAGATAAAAAGGAGTGGGTACGGGACAATTCTGTGAATGTCCTTGAGTGGCCCAGCCAGATCCCAGACTTGAACCCGATTGAACATCTCTGGAGAGATCTGAATATGGCTGTGCACAGACGCTCCCCATCCAACCTGATGGAACTTGAGAGGTCCTGCCAAAAAGAATGTGAGAAACTGCCCAAAAGTATGTGTGCCAAGCTTGTAGCATCATACTCAAAAATACTTGAGGCTGTAATTGTTGCCAAAGATGCTTCAACAAAGTATTGACCCAATGCCATGAAAACGTATGTACATGTGATTTGTTTTATGTTTAATACATTTGCAAACATTTCAAACAAGCTTCTTTTTTTACTTTGTTATTATGGGGTATTGTGTGTTGAATTTTTAGGAAATAGATTATTTTAATCCATTTTGGGAAAAGGCTGTAACATAACAAAATGTGGAAAAAGTCAAGCACTGTGGATACTTTCCGGATGCACTGTATTCTGTGTATTATATTACCATGGAGTGTCAGTGTTCGATGAGTGCCTGTCTTTATCTGTTCATTTAGAACCATCGCTAAAGTCAAACTGGAATATGGGGCTACTTATCCTTCCAGATGAACATATAGTGTAACTTCCACAACAGGCTTCATCTATTATGCATCTCACCTGCTGAGAAGATCAGAAGGTTAGCAGCAGGTGCATAGGAGAAATGTCCAGACTGACCAAAGAGGATTGGGAAACCTTCCTTACCAAGCAATGTTACGGTGTATAGTATATGTTGTGTGTTTACTGTATATACTGTAGGCTATGGGCATGGCTTTAAAACACAGAGAAATAACAACTGTATTTGGTTTTGCCACGTCATGTTATGTATTATTTAATGTGCTAAGGATTGACAACAAAGCTAATGTACTAATGCAGGGGTGGGCAAACATGGTCCTGGAGGGCCGGTGCCCTGCATGTTTTAGATCTCTCCCTGCTCAAACACACCTGATTCAAATGAATGGGTCGTTGGAAGCCTGCTAACGAATCCATTCATTTGAATCAGGTGTGTTGGAGCAGGGAGAGATCTAAAACATGCAGGGCACCGGCCCTCCAGGACCAGGATTGACCACCCCTAATGCCTTATTGACTTCCTGGCTAACCAGCAGATTTTAACGTGAAGTCTCTCTCTCTCTCTCTCTCTCTCACTGACACACATACAACATGTGTTTGCTTGCAAAGTAACACAAACATGGATACTACACTGTAAATGATACTGCACTGTAGAATACACACAGACTTGATCTTTCCTCGCTGAGAAAAAAAAAATTCTTTCTCATTAACTTCTTGCATTTCCACATATTTCTTGAATACAGTATAAACAAACTCTTCCCGGGAACTATTCTTAACACCTTGTGTTGCTTTGTTGAGTTGTCTTGCTTTTACAAAAAAAACTATAAAGAAAAATACACTATTTAATTGATAAGAAATGCATAAATACGGGTTAGAACGCTTGATAAAAAATAAAATAAAAATGCACATTTTGCACATTCAAAACTTGAAAACAGATACATTAATATGCTGGACTACTTTTTACTGAGTGTAGACAACTTCCAATGAGCCACAATTATGTCTTTATATTTCCATATACCATACCTTCATTAATGGACATAAGCAATGTACAGTAGCCTAGTTCATTTTAAGGGCTTATCTTACTGTACACTCATTTTAGAGGTCTGAGCAAGTTGCAACATGTAATAAATAAAGAAATTGTGGATTTTAGTAATTGTTTATGACTCAGCCCAATGGGAGATAACTGATACACAGCTCAAGGGAGGCTGAACTTGACAGCCATTAAATGGTTGCCCTCCCCCAAAGGGAGGGCTCGTTGGCGAGCACCTGGTGGCTGGGTTTGCCACGGAGCCCAGCCAGGCACAGCCCGAAGAAGCAATGTGGCCCCATCCTCCTCTTCATCCTATGGGCCCACCACTCGTGGGAGGAACTGTTTCAGAAATTAAACCATTGGCCTGACATCAATAGACCTTTCCGAGCTATCAATCACGCATCAATAATAACCAATCAGATTACTGAATTTTCCTTAGCAACAATTGATGTCCCACAAACAAAGCATTAGACTACTAGTATGCCATGGGGTAGATTAACTTTTAGCATTTGTGTTCACAGGGCACTATAACCCTAAATAAATACTTGGGCACCCTTATAAATGTGTTGTGCTTCGAGAATGTGCAATTCCAATATCATGCCAGATATCAGTGTACGGTACCATACAGCAGGGCGTTCGTCCTATTTTCAAACCTGAAAACACAGTTGGTTAAATAAAAATTACAGTGGATTAAAAGCTTGTGGGAGGTGGCAGAACTGAACATGAACAACATCAACAAACACACGGCTGTTAAAGGTTGGCTACAGTAAGATATCATAAAATATGCCTTCACCTTTAGTATTGTTATGGTACTGGCTACGTACTTGGCTGTTTTAACAGTTTATGTTTATTCTGTAACAGCCAGAATAGTATTCACAGCTCGTGTTGGATCTCATGTTGTGAGTACCAGTAGTACAGTACAGTATATCCTTGACTAAAGAAGTAGAGAGACAGTGACATGGTAGACCAATTTGGCAAGAAGCACACTGCAATATTATTAGGAATAAGAGAGAGAATATTTAATGGCCCACAAGCTACAGACGTTTGTGGGACATTAGAAACCATAACCAATTGAGGCAAGTCTTACAGCCAGAGTCAGAAAGGTCTTTTGATCTATTTCCTTTATAACACATTACCAGTTTTAGTTGTGTATAGTAGGCAGTGTTAGATCCATGTAGAACTTGCCAGATATAAAAATATCTGATAATTTTTCACATCGATTTCATAATTAACATTTATGGGATTAACAGTATAGCGTAAAATGAAACAAAATAATTCCTGACAGAAACATGAAGCAAGCATATATATATATATATATATGACAAAAAAAACACCACTCTTTCCTAATTAAAACTCCTTTATGTCAGCAAGAAAAACTCCCTTTCATCTTTTGCTTTTCAAAATCACCCAATTAAATGAAAGCACTTGTGCCAATGCTTCCCGGTAATAGATATAGGAAATATACTATTATATGGCAGAGAAAAGGTAATGTACCTTTTCCCTTAGTAGCATACAGTATATAAAATGTATATAACCAACCATAATATAAAAACACAGATGTACACTTGCATGCATTACAAATTTGACATTTGAAAATAGACAATGGTATGGTTCAACAACAACAGATGGCGTGCATTTAAACAGCATTGTCTTATACTGCCATGAAGCGGTTTACTTTACGAATCAGCCGACGTTCTCGTAAAAGTGCTGTTTGTTCACTGTTTGATGATATGACCCACAGGGACTTATCGGTCTACACTAGTGAGTCTCATTGCCAGGCAGCATACCGTGTTATTTGACTTTAAACCTGTAATTACGTGGCATTCACACTAAAACAACCTTGCACAAAACAACAAAAAAAAAATATTTTATTTGTTTGATTATTAGAGATGACAGAAATATACCAAATAAGTGTTGATCTTTCATGTTGCTGGCTCATTCAGCTAATGTGAGGCTTACGCTTAAGTCTGCCAAGTGGCTTGTTGCTCCGTTCCCGTTTGTGTATTTTCAATAAAGCCTTGTTTTGTTCAACCTAAAGTGCAGGTCACCTCTGGCTAATGAAGACAGAATGAAAGGTGAGGAGAGAAAACGTTGTTGCTCTTTACCTCCAGATGACAAATTAAGTTGTCATTCTCTTCAAGTGTGACTGGTCATTTTAGGCAGCGCGAAATGCGTATTTGCTTTGCCACCTGGTGTTGCAAGCTGTCTCTGGCATAATGCAAACGTTGCTTGGAACATCGGAACACCTGGCTATCCCTTACGCCAGCAGGGGGTGCTGTTAATCCTCTGTCAAACATGACATTGTGGACGCAGAAATATGGGTGAGTGATTAAGTCTCTCTGTATTCATTCATTCAAATCATTATTTAATTATTTATATATTTCTATAATTATATATACTGCATAGTGTACTGTATATAGGCTGTAATTCTGTTTTATAACCAGACAATGAATTTCATTCAGGGCAGTCAAAATTCAATGTTATTTTTAGTGTCTGATTGCAACAATTTTGCCTTACTGTCCTTAACAGATCTGCTACACTTCACCATTGAAGTATTCAGCAGTAAGCCTTTTCAGCTTTTAGGATTTGCTAGGCCACTTTGCTGGTTACCCAACAACCTAACTTGGGTATGCTTGGCTGTCCCCCTTCGCATGACAAAAGCCTATTTTCTCCCTGGGTGATGGTAGAGGGAATCAGACCAGGCTTTGAAGTGGAAGAGGGTGCCAGAAACACATATCCAAGCACTTAATGAACAGACTCGATGAGAACAGTTAGCACCACCAGGCCTTTGTGCTGCCAGACGCGGTTGGATGTTTGAATGGTCGACTGGTGGGGGGTTTCAATGAGGAGTCTCAACGACAAGAAAGATGTGAGGGGTTTTGATGTCGAGTCATTTATTCTGGGCTGTCAGCCTCGCCTATCCTTCTCTCTCATCCCCGCTTGTTGTCGTAGCTCAGCCTGTTGCCGAGACACCAGCAGAATAGCGTTTCTGTTGCGCTCTGCTGTCTGCTGTCTGCTGTTGCTGTCTGGTGGCTGCTTTGGATTCTCTTACTTATAGCGTGTGTGTACAGTACGTCTGCGGGCGTGGCCATGTGCATATCTTCATCTAAGAAATGTGTGTCTTTTGGGAATGTTTTGGTCGCTGTGTACTTCACAAAGCTCCTTGGCGTCGTGTCTCAGCAGCTCTCCCTTTAATGAGGATACTTTCTCCCCTTGACTTTCCGGGTAACAAGACAGAGCTTATCATTTGAGAGCAGATAAGACATATACTTCGGTGTGTATTGTGTACAAAAAAAAAGAAAGCCAATACCGTAAGGAAAATGGTAAATGCATTAAAGGCCAAACACGCATACAGCTCTTTTGGGGCCCTAGGCGAGAACAATATAAGAAATAGTGTACAAAAAGTCACATTTAATTTAGGTCTACATTTTACATAAACATCTGAAAATGGTTGTGCTGTACATATTAATGTCAAAGCAATATATATCATCTATTGATTTCAAAGAAACTGGAAATGGCAGTCGAAGCAGGCTCGATCATTCGGGATCACCCATAGCTTTTACCATCTCTCTTTTAGAGAAGATGACATGTTTACAAAGGTGGCCAGTTAGTTGGATCAAGTAACATGAATGTTTCTGTTAAGAACTAATCAGTCTTGGTCTTTATTAGCAATGGATTATAGGCCTTCAGTTAAAGCGATTCTGTGTTCCACTGTAATGATTATTTGGCCCAGGAATTAAAGGATCTAGAATACAATGATTTAGTCCAACATGACATTGTATCACTCCACAACATTAGAATGAACAATTGGAGAGGGTTCAAGTGTACAATCATCTGCAGTGTATTCAGCAGAGGGTCCATGTTGTGTCCCTTTGTTGGCTCCTCTGAATATTTGGGCCATCCATATCTATGTTATAGATTTGATTTATTTGACACTGCTTAGAACATCTCTATTTGCATTTTGCAGATGTTTAGGCTATTTGCAATTATTTTTGGGATTGTATGATGTTATTAGGCAATGTGTGTTTTGGCTAATGACATATTCTACATCTGATGTCATTATTCTAACAGAATGCTGATTACCTTTGATAACTGGTGTATGACCTATTCAATGTTGAGATTGAAGTCTTGAAGAACACTGGCTTGCCTAGAATTATCAATAATCATTAGCTGTCAACTGGCATCATATTTACAATGCTACAGCTCTGCATATAGGCCTAAACACAGGATACAGTTTACTAAATGCCAATATATAGGTGTAACGGTGGCCAGCAGGTAGCTGTGCAGTAAATTAATCCTCACTCTCCGACACCTCATAGGACGCTCTGGCGA
>JAODTR010005521.1:0-11341 GCA_025399935.1 Amblyopsis rosae
TATATATATATATATATATATATATATATATATATATAGAGAGAGAGAGAGAGAGAGAGAGAGAGAGAGAGAGAGAGTGAGAGAGAGTAAGAGAGAGAGAGAGAGAGAGAGAGAGAGAGAGAATAGCTGCAGCTGTTCTGTGTATATATAGTAATAAAAAAATCTAATTTAATTAAATTTTGTTTATATGGTTATTTGTAAAATACACAGAGCAGCAACAATGAAAGACAATGAAAGACACAAAAATGAAAAGCACATTTGTTTGTCCCACCCTCAGCTTGTGTTTGTAATTACCCTCGTGGCTGAAACCAGCAATCACGTGTACTTTTGTGCAGTTTGGTGCCAACCAGTGACCAGTCAAGGAACGTGTACTGCACATACCTTTAAAACACTATCCATATCCTGTTACAAAATAAGTGAAGTGGGAAGAGCAGCGCACTGGAGTGGGAAGAATGCTGGAGTTTGATATTCTTTTTTCCAAATCTCCTGCATATTGTGTTATCTTACTTACCACACAGGGTTAAAACTGAACTCTGAAAAACGGTTTCTGAGACAAAATGCCTCGGAGCACATCTGCGCTCCTTAGCACACCTGTTGGCGCACTTTCCCAAGAGTTGGCACTTGAAAAGCTTTAGCATTTTCCACTTTAACTCCAAACCTCTCACTGGTACAGCGCTTGTTGCAAACGCAGGCTCACACACATCCCAAAATAACTAAACCCCACAAATCCCTGGGGCTTATGTCTTTTCCCCAGCATCACTAGATCTCAAAGGAAGTTGTCACAAGACTGAGGAGGACCCACAGCCTGCTGTGAGTTTCATGTCCTCACATTGCTATTTTTAGCCTCCAAACAACTGGTCTCCTAAAAATGGACCTGTCCTACGTGGGCAGAAGGGGGAGAGGGGACGCTGCTATGTATGGTATCCCGGACCGCGGTCCTCCACTGGGCTGACGCCGGTCCTCCTCTTTCCCTTTTGTCTCGGCTGGAGGTACGGTGTGAAGGAGCGTAAAGGCAGAGAAGCCGAGTCCACGCGTTTGGCCCTTGAATTAATGAACAGGGGCTGGCTGGTTTGAGGAGACCTCCATTAAAAAAGGATCAACTTTGACTTGACCGTGACTGTTTCAAGTGTACGTTTGAGTACATTGTCTAAAAGGTACTCCCCTGGAGTGTGCGGTATGCACTTCACCATGCACTCGCTATGGTTGCTCCTTCTGTCCTGCCTGAGCCTGGTGCTTTTAGCCACAGCTAGGGGCCTGGAGTTCCCCCGCTATGATGGGAAAGACCGCGTTGTGGACATCAATGACAAGAACTACAAACAGACCATGAAGAAGCATAGCATGGTGTGTCTGCTCTACCATGAACCCGTACCAGATGCCAAGGAGCTGCAAAAACGGCACCAGATGACCGAACTTGTGCTGGAGGTAAGATATGGGGACAAGGAAAGAAGATGATTGGGGTTAACATGTGAAGAAGTGGTAGCAAGGTTGAACAGAAAACAGTGTAGATATTCATTTAAAGTCCCAAAGAGCACCAGAAGGCCACCTTTCACACCAGCAATGACTACATTCCACCTCCAACTGGACAAGGTACAACTCCCAGAACAAATGCAGGTCAATATAAAAGAAACCAGCAAAATGTAGGTGAAGAATAAGGGTAGAATAATATATACTGCTATATGAAGAACATAAGTCATAAGAAAGAGTGGTTTAGCAGGAAGGGCCATGCACAGCCTGGGTGTGGCATGAAGACTGGTAGCTACTAGTCAAGAGACACATTTCATCCCAATCCACGAAGCAGACCGAAGGTGTCCCCAGACAAAAGCATAAACAGTACTGTAATACAGTGACTTTGAGGAATCAAGGTCACGTGTGCGGTTGTGCATGGCCTGCAAGACACAATGCTGTCAGTTAAATTGAATAGTATTAGTTCTATGTTATTCACAGTGAGCTTGCATCATTTGCCAAATAAATGCATATAATTGTTTCTATGCTTCTCCACTGTTGGCAGAAAAAGGACAAGCTCTTCTGTTAGTTATCCAAAATTAAGATTAACACGCCACACAAAAGTTTTTTTCATGTTTAAAGTTTCAATCTAAACATAGAATTTTATTTTGAATATGTACTGATCAGCTGGATACAATGTTTAATTACTTTATGGTATTAGACGGCATTAGGCTCTGAATTGTGCAGAGCAAGCAAGAGTATGGACTGGCCAGTTTCAGGTTCCACAAGGTCGGTGTTTCTGTTAAAGTAACCTGAGACTAGTCTTGAGTCCTGATAATAGCCTGCGTTATTCAACACAGCACAGGTGGACCCCATTAGCTAGTCTCAAGCACCACCATGTAACCATGTTGAAAGATAAATATGAAACTGTATATTCACTATTGGCCATAAGTCAGCTTTGGTGTTGATGTGCTGTTCTTTTCAGCAATACATTCCATACATGCATGGCTAGTACTTAATTTACTTTTTTTCAATTGATATATACAGGATATATATATATCATTTATTTAATTAGTATTGTATAACTAATGCACTATTGTACTTTTATTATTGCATTATACTGTATTACAGTAAAAAGTTATAAAAAGAAAGATAGAAAATATCTTGTCTAACGTCTATTCAATTCTTGCCCATACTTAACAAAATCTCCATACATTACTTACATAGCAGTCGATCTAGTGTATTCTATTTGGAAACAATATCACAACCGTACCAAATATATCTGTTTGGCCCCTCATAAAAGGAACCTAGTTTCACTCTATAGTATAGTGCTGTCATTATACATACAAATAAAGACATCTAACATTGTTTTCACTGACCAATTACTTTGTTCAAAACATGAATTCTCACTAGAAAATGTCCTCGACAACAAGTACATGTATTTTCTGTAATGGCTTTCAGAATAAATATGTCATTGTACTGTCTCTTTCATCTTTCAATATTTCAGTTTGCTACCATTTACCCTTGGGTAACCTCACAGTGTTTTGTTTCAGCTGGTAGCCCAGGTCATGGAGGACAAAGACATTGGTTTTGGAATGGTTGACTCCCAGAAAGATGCCAAAGTGGCTAAGAAACTGGGTAAGTGGTAAAGGGGTATGGGATATTATGTACAGTATATTATATAAAGTAGTGTGTCTGTGTAAGTAATACATACAGTACCTGTGTAAACGTTCTCCTGCTCTACTTGACTGCAGGCCTGGAGGAGTTAGGTAGTCTGTACGTGTTCAAGGCTGACCGAGTGATTGAGTTTGACGGCCTGCTCTCTGCCGACACACTGGTGGAGTTTCTGCTGGATGTACGTTCACTCTCGCACTAGTTTGAGTTGATTCTCAGCTACAGGACCAGCGACGGTGTAACAGAACCCACCGCCTTCTGGATGCCACCAGTGACCTCTTCCTCTTTGCCCATCGCAAATTGTAGGTGTTGGACGAGCCAGTGGAGGTCATAGGAAACGCGGCAGAGCTGAGAGCCTTTGATAGGATGGAGGAAGACATTCGCCTCATTGGCTTCTTCAAGAGTGAAGACAGTGAATGTGAGTTTGTCATGACTGTGGGTGAAATGGAACCAACAATAACAGTAATAACCAAAACAAAATGTATAAACAATATTTTTAATGAATCTTATGACCCCAAAAAGCTCAGGTAACTAATGTTAATAACTAGTGCTAATGTAAATCTCATTATAGAGGTAGTCTTTATTGTAAAACAAGTAATGTAACTGAAACTTAACAGCCCCACACAGCTGTCAGTGCTGTTATTTTCCACAGTGTGTGTGTCTATTTTAATGAACTCTGCGTAACCTCTGACCGACCGTGGGTGAGCTGGAGGTCAAAGTTCAGCTATTTTTGTTCCCTGATATGTCAATGGCATTTCTTAAGAAGTCAAGAAGTCTAAATAACAAACTAATGTAGTGAGACTATAAAGAGTACAGCAATAATCCACAAGAAATCAGTCCATTAGAGATCATATTTTCTCTACTTTCTTCTTTTCCAGATTTCCTTGCATTTCAAGAAGCAGCTGAGCAGTTCCAGCCATACATTAAATTCTTTGCCACATTTGAAAAATCTGTGAGTAACTTTTATTTGGCAAACAACAGCATGTTCAATACCTTGTATAAAGATTAGAGTTGACTCTTTGGCATTTCAGGTGGCCAAAGAACTGACTCTGAAGATGAACGAGGTGGACTTTTATGAACCCTTCATGGAGGAGCCAGATACAATTCCTGGCAAACCTCACTCAGAAGAGGAATTGGTGGAATTCATAACAGAACACAGACGGTATGAAGAACTTTGACGTGCATGAATGCACAAGAGAGCAGAGCATTACTGAAACAAAAAAAAACTAAAATATTATTGTGTTGAAATGCGTTTTTCACATTATTAGACCTACTCTGAGAAAGCTCCGTGCTGAGGACATGTATGAGACATGGGTGAGTACACATGTTTTACCTCCTAGTATCCATACATATACAGTGCCTTGCTTTGCTTGTGATGTTATCTTAATGTGGCCGTTCTCTTTCTCAGGAGGATGACATCGACGGCGTCCATATCGTGGCTTTTGCCGAAGAGGAGGACCCTGGTGAGAGGGATTTAGTTCACAAAACATTTCCACAACTCACTGCTATTTTTTGTAGCAGCTTCATGTCACTATACCTGAAGCTACAGTAGGCGACTTACATGTCCTGGTGTTGTATGAACTCGCAGATGGTTATGAGTTCTTGGATATCCTGAAGGAGGTCGCCAGAGACAACACACACGTCCCAGACCTCAGCATTATCTGGATTGACCCCGACGACTTCCCGTTGGTGAGACATCATTCTGCTCCAGCTTTAGAGGGTAACTTCGGTTTTGTCTAATATGACTAATATTGTGCTTGTGATCTCCTTCAGATGATTCCATACTGGGAGAAGACCTTCAAACTGGACCTGTTCACACCTCAGATCGGAGTCGTCAATGTAACAGATGTAAGATCAAGATCTGTCCGGTGGATTCCATAGTCATCGCAGAGCAGACCGTCCAATCAGTGCTCGCCACCTGGTGTCATGTGACCTGTGTGTGTCTGTGTGTGCAGGCTGACAGTGTGTGGCTGGAGATGGACGATGAAGAAAACCTGCCCACGGCCCAGGACCTGGAAGACTGGATAGAAGATGTCCTCTCTGGGAAGGTCAACACGGAGGATGATGACGACGATGATGACGACGACGACGACGACGATGATGATGATTAATAATTCCTTTATAGGGAAATGCAAATCTTTAGTCTTTACTCTGATGGAAAATAGACCAACCTATTCTCTGTATAATCTGCATCAACACAAAACCTTACAGCTAGCAGCGTTGTGTTATGATGGCATAACACAGTTGTATTTAAAGATTAAATGGCATTGGGTTGGATGTACAGTGTATATGTAAACCATTAGACCATATTTTCAAAGGCAAAAGGTGTCTGGACCAGATTTTACCAACATATTGCACATGACTATTTTAATAAAGGAGTCAGATAATGTAGTAAACTATGAAGGGTCACATCCATAGTCTAGAGTTGAGCAATAGAAAGAGAGAATTTAACTGAACAACGCATCAACAATTCAGATGACACTGAAAACTGTTTTGTAGATAGTCAAGACGACTCCATCATCAGATGCTCAGGTCACTGTTACTGCGTTCTAAACCTTAGAAATCAATAAATACAGTTGGTTTCTTTTTCCTGTTAGAATCTTTTTTTTTTACTTTAGATTAATGTAGTTTCTGTTCTGGGGGTTGCAGCTCTATAATCATCAAGGAACTTGATGCTGGGGAATGTAATTAACAAGGAAAGGTCCAAGCTCCTTCACTTGTTCACTGATTCCACCTCCAGTGTTAAAGCACACTGTTGGATAGACATGGGAAACTGCTAATTTCAGCATGTTTCACTTCTTTCCTTTGCCACATTCATTTTCATGTTCACTTTTGTGGTTCCCGCTAGTGATGGACATTCCGGCTCTTTTTGAAGAGCCGGCTCTTTTGGCTCCCAAACGGCTCTTCATTTGGTACCACAGAAAACAGAACGAAGCAAGTTGAAACGGTTTCATATCATTGCCGATATGCAGGCATCACTGTACGAAATAAAATAATGATTATTCAAGTATGTTGAAAATGTCAATACAAATGTTTTAATTCACACAAATGTAATTTTGACACAGCTGCTGTGTATTCACAAGTTCTACTTTATAAAAGAAACGTTTGGGATGCATTACTCTTGGGCTGCATGACAATAATTAACAATAGCATTTTTTTCCCCTTTCTGCTTTTTTCTTTCATTCACAAACTCTCTCAAATGCATGTGCACACACTCACCCACACTCACAAGCTAAACATCTGCACATTCCAGAAGACATCTAAATATTCAATACACATACCTTAAACACTATAAAATCCTAAACAAAACTATGCAGTGACAATAACACTTGTGTAAATATGAATGTACACATCGACAATCTTACTAAATATAGCAGATAAATACAGTTAAATATAATACTCATACAAATGAATCCAATTAAATCTGAAATATCAAAACCTTGACACTATTGCTAATAGTAATAATACAGGGATGAATAGCTGTTGCTATTATGTTCCCTTCATTCCCATTGACAGTTTCACTCACAAAAAGGCATTATGTAGCCTATAGAAGATCAGCTATCACAATATAGTAGCCTAAAGCAGGCAGCAACAAGTCTACTGTCAACACATTATCTTTCCATCATGACTTTTAGTATTGTAGTGTTCTTTATATCAATATTGACAGTTTGAATAATACAGCTTTGATATTTTATTTGTGTTGAGAGAAAGAAATAGCTCCAAATATGTAAAGTTCCAACAGTCACAGGTAGGTGGTAGTGCAACACAAGAACACTCTCCTCCATGAAGGACCGTTACACAATATTAACAGTTAATCTACATGAAAAGGTATTACATTTAAACACGGAAGCTATCAATGTTGGCATCAGTGTGTAAATTCAAATGTTTCAGAACCAGTTAAGAATACTTGAAATGCTCATGAAAACATTGACAATAAAACGTTTTTACAACTACATTAATCTTGCAGATGAATATATGGCTTACAGGATTATACTATCTAAAGGCGGACAACAATAGCGGACTCTTTCATGAAGGTGGACTACAGTAATAGACCCTTTCATGAAATTAATACAAAAATCGTGCATATGTTTGGTCACACAATGGTAGGTGAAACAGTACGCAAGAAAGAAATGGAACAATAAAAATGCTGAATCACATGGTCCAGCTAGCCTGAAACCTGTTGTGAATCGATCATCACAGACAGATAGTGTACAAAGCCAGCTGGATACAACAGTATAGTTACAGATTGATGCACAACCTCTATAGGGTACATGCACAGCTCTATTCAGCAGCATGATAGTTCAGACTGAGTGATACATAAATGCTTTAGGTTACTAACTGTACAGTCCAGTTCTCAGAAAAGGACGGACAAGATAAAAAGGTAGAAAAACTATTCAAACAAATTGACACTGTTGATATAAAAAAGTATATACAAATATAAATACTATACATAAATTCACAAGGTGGTAGTTAAATAATAATAATAGTGTAAATAGTAGAGAAAAAAATATAAAAAAAGAGAGAGAAGCTTTTGGTGAACAGGAGTTCTCTTTTAGGAGGAAAATGGAAACTGGATACAGGTAGAGGCAAAACCTGCGTGTGTGCTCTGCATACAGTACATACACCCACATACGCCCCCCCCCACACACAGACACACATACACACACACATGTACACGCACACATTTTCCTAATGTCAAAATGGAGTCTCAAAAAACCCATGCCGGCACGCACTGGTACAACAAAACCCCCCCCCCCCCCCCCCCAAAAAAGAGAAATGTTTTAAGGGTTGTTCACAGTGCATAGGAGAGTTCCTGATGTGCGTCAGGCCAGAAAGATCTAAGCAAATGTCCTCCTACCTTCCTTTGTATGTAATCCTGACTCCTCTCATGTGGCCAAGGTCAATGAACCTCCACTTCACAGCCATCATTCAATCAATTACGTAAGATAGCTTTATGGTCTAAAGAATCTACAGATAATGCAGCTGTGAACATTTTGAAACAGACTGAAATAGAAAAAGTGGGTAAAATGGAGGGAGCTCCATACAAGTAAAATGTACAAATAAAGTTCCTTTCTTTCAGTAAGTATGCAGGTTAGCTAATCCATACAGTCGCCTCCAGGCCACAATGTGACGACGGCCGGTCCTTCACACGGACGTTTCTGACTGGAGGAGCAGGACAAACTTGTGAGACTTGGGGTCGACGTATTCCTCGGTCATTCGAATGTACGGGATGCTCTTGACATTCACGGCCAAGCTGAAGTCCAGACACCTCAGGAGAAACTCGGACCCATTCTTCATGCTACTGGTGACCGACGCCTCACTGACCAAAGTCCACTGGTCGGCCATCCAGCGCTCAGAACCATACTGCAAGGTAGGACCAGGTGCCAGGTACGTCTCCAGAAAGGCCTGGACATGGAAATACAGCCACAGTTGTTAGCATTAAAAATAAAGGGGCAAACAATGTGTACACTAGTGTGGGCTGATATGTTGTTGTTTTTAAGCAATTAAAGATATAATAATACACGTTTTGTCAAATTCACCAAATATGTCCTCGGACTTTGCCATTTTACCGTTAAATCAAGTCAAGTTTATTTATATAACCCTTAATCACATTGCAGTCTCTAAGGGATGTACAGCCTACATTTCACATGGAAACAAACAACACTCCCTTAACCTGCTGCTCCCCGGGCAAGGAAAAACTTCCATTAAAAACCCAATAGGGAAAAAATCTAAGACACCTTGGAAAGGGATCACAGAGGGAGGAATCCACCGTTCTATAATCTTACTTACTGAACACAGCCGTGGCTCCGTAAATAGAAACAATACGTGTCAATGTGTGGGGTGGAGCTTCACACATTGACGGAAGTTTGTTTTAATTTGACTGTAGCTCAATATTTGATTCAAAGCGTTCTTGAAAATGACTGACCCTGCCTTTAAGTTCTGTAATTAGTTTATTATGTTGTTCATGAGATTTTGACCTATATCTACTCTGTTTTGAGTGTCAGAAGTTGGATTCAGATCTCTGTAATATTAATATTAAAGTGTCATTCCCCCACAATATGTCAAATGTCTGTGTTTCCTATGTAAAAACCTTCACACAGCATACCTTGGGGCTCATATTATTGACGAGGCAGAAAGCCAGGTGCTTCTGAATGCTCTCCATGCTGTGGCAATGCTGCCTCCTGGTGGTGCGGAGGTACTTCTGCAGAGCGCGGGCCATGGATGGGAAAACGGCCAGTGCTGCTTCACGCACGTCCATGATGTCCGAGGGAGTTGCTTTCTCGTCCTCCTTCTTCATGCGGCGGACATGGGTGAAAGCCTCCTCCACAGCCACCACCAACCTGACGAGAAGAAAGCAAAACATGGAGAAACTTTTTTAGAAGCTCCACCCCTGAAGATCCACTCATAATTGCCTTTGGGGTTACTGTACCTGTGTGGTCGAAACTGGTGTTTTGGTTTGAAACATCCCCTAACTAAGTGTCTTGCATCCACACAGTATACAGAACTCATAAGCCCACATCGTCGCTGCAATTTGATTGTCGTAAGACTTTCACTGTTTGGACAGACGCAGTTACACCAACAGTAGGCTTACCACCTGGGCCTATTTTAAGCCTATAATATGCTAAACAATAAGCATTAGATGTTGGTATCGGCTGCACACTGCTTTTGAAACTTTAGGCTTTCTACTTTGTTCCGAAAAACTTCTGGTTTCAATCTGGTTCCGATTTAACTTTAAACTATCATTTACAATATTTTACTATTGTCAAGGACAAATGTGCAGGTGAGGTGTTAATGGCTTGCCAGTGATGCATCGAGTGGCAAATCAGCTGAAGGCTTGTTCACTGTGGCCCATGGCTACAAACCACACTTTCCTATAATAAAGAATCCTGTATGAACAGGGGTTTGCTCTGTGATAAACGACAAACAACAACCATGCTAATGTGTCTATTTTTTGCTCTTATGTATATTAAACACTTTATTATTAAGCATGTTATTATATAGGCCATTAGCTATTTAGTTTTTATTGATAGTAGTCATGATGGCAAGATGCTGTAATTATTGTAATAGAATACGAATTGCGTACAATTGCTGGTGTACTGTATGTCCAACTATTGGCAAATGTGCTACATGTAAGCTCTTTGGATAAGAATGTGAATGTTGCTGTGAATGGACATTTGCGCTTTAATCTGCAAGCCATTACATCTCCCCATGCTGTCTTCACGGTCCATTGTCCTCACCTGGCTCTCCGCTTACGTACTCTTCTCTCGTGGTCGGCCTCTTCGTAGTACAGCTCGGTGTGGGCGCTGTCTTTGCGCTTGGCGGCAGCTGCGGCCGTGGCCCGCGACTGGTTCCCATTGCCGGGCTGAGCCCCCGCTGTTCCGCTCGGGCCTGCTCCGGATGGAAGCAGAAAGGGGGCATAATGAGAGGAGCATCCGCTGGAGGCCTCTGACTCCCGGGACACTGATTAATGGCTTACATCCCCATCTGGGTCATGGGGAGGGAGGTCAGCGGCGGAGAGAGCCAGGATCTCCCACTTCAGTGGGCTTGGCTTGACGCCGGGGGGAGGGGGGGGGCTTAGAACAGCTATGAGTCAGTCTTGCTCAGTGTTATCTCTGTTTCACATCCCACTGACCTTTTCTGAGATAAATGTTTAGGCAGTGTGTGCACGCTGGCCTTGCTACAGACAAGGGGCATTCTGCCTGACTGTTTTGCCGTAATGTCAGTTGAAGTGGCCTGTGTGTGAGATCTAGCACCGCTACGCAATTAAAAAAGATTTTCCAACCTCCCACTTGGTGTAGGGTATTTACATACTGCACGAACGAAAAGGAGAATATTAAATCTTGTTTTTTGGGGGCGGGTTTAAATATTCATTATTTGACACTTCAAAGGCGTTAAAGTGAATGTATTAGTACGCGGCACAAAGCCACGAAGCTGAGGCTTGTACAGCGATGTATTAGGCTTCTTCGGCTAGACGTGAGAAGGAATACAATTCAGGCCCATAATAATGAAGGCAGGTACAATTGTGTGTGTGTGTGTGTGTGTGTTTGGGGGAGGTAGATTTTAACCCCTGCAAGTCAGGTGTAAGTAATGAATAATTAATAATATCATCTGCATATCTGTGTGTGTGTGTGTGTGTGTGTGTGCGCGGGTAGAGAGAGAGAGAGAGAGAGAGAGAGAGAGAGAGAGAGAGAGAGAGAGAGAGAGAGAGAGAGAGAGAGAGAGA
>JAODTR010005522.1:0-11341 GCA_025399935.1 Amblyopsis rosae
TAGCCTACATGCCAGGTGCAAGTAGCTTACTTTACCGGCATGCCTATAGCAACAACCAAGGAGGGTGGGGCATTGAACAGTGGACTATACTGGACTTGCCAATGCTGGTAACCTTGATGGTCATCAAAGTAGGCAACTTGAGTTATGCTACATCGGACGTATTTAAAAAAATATATATAATAAAATAAAAATAAATGTTCAGGTCTTTTTTGTTTTTATCTCAAAAGCGGGGGGATGTACCCTGTCCCCGATGGACAGCAACTAGGTAATCGATGCGAAAACACAAACCCCAAAAATAGGAATGAAAGTGGGCAGGCCTGTCCAACCAGCAAATATAACTCTGACCTTATCAAACTCACTTGGTCTGATGGGTTCTGATTCCACATGCTATTCACATGATGTTTCAGTATGTTCACTCGATCACAAGAGTCCCGAGTTTTGCACACCTGTGCACACTGTTGTCAAATGTACTAGAATTAGTAATGCATAACATACAGTACCTACACATAATCAATCAAAATTAACCACCCCAACACATGTAAATTAAGAATTATTTCACAGCTAAAACTGAGCTTCAGTGGACTAAATATTCAAATGTATATGCTGTATATGCTGTCAGGCCTAAAGGCAACCCATGCAGTCTTTGATGACACTCCCTGACAATTCTCAAACTGATAAATCCTGTTCTACAGTTGAATACATCAAACTGTGGCGTACAGTAAAAGCAACAAGTGAAAGATGGGACACAAAGATAACATTGATCTTCAGAGACCAAAAAAGAGATGGGAGGGGGGGTTGACTGCAGAAAGGAACCTACAGTATCTTCCCATAAGATCAGAGCAAACCCGCGCAGTCGTCTCTACATGGTGTTCATGGACAACAATTTAGGAATGAATAGAACAAGTAGAACAAGAGAGAATAACAAAAGGTTACGGCCTGTCAAAGTGAGTGACAAGCGTGAAGCCATTTTATCAACAGCACCCTTTAACCACCTTTAAGCATCATTCTGGCCCCATGACCTTTCTGTTTGAGGAGGGATGCCGTAAATGCTTATTTTGAACCAAGACCAACTTTATGAGCTACTGTATGTTAAATCAGGCTCATCCTAATCTGACATATACTCTAGTCTGTACCGTGGAAAGTTCATCAGGGATTCAGCTCAACTCTCGCTGAACCCTTTTAAACATGCAGCTGATGTTAAATGTTTTATGACTACAAATCCCTGATGTTCAAAACACAGCATGGCTGTAATGAGAACAATGCAGGGTGGTTCTTTTATTCTTCCATGTAATCTACAATAGCTTGTGGTGCAATGTGTTTGTAGGAGGAGATCTGTTAAACCCAGCCTTGTGTTTGACCTATTTTTTGCTCTAGACTTTACAAGTACAACATTTCTATTTCAGGCCCAACAAAACACCAGGTAAGACTTTGAGCTACATTATACGGTATGAGGCTCATATTAATGCTGCTTTTTAAACTGTTTTAACTGTTTTTAATTGTGTTACTTAATTACTTATATATCAGTATATATTGCTGTTATGCTGCTGTACCTGGGTAACAATTTGTGTTCTCTCATGTTCCAACATGAACATGAAATGACAATAAACTGAGCTTGAACTTTAATTTGATTATATTACACAATATAAGGTTTCACAGTGGCATCCACCATTCACAAGTAGTCTCACAGTTTATCAGGGGGCTGCTGTTGGCCTGAATGCAACATCACAGATGTATTCACCTATATATATGTATAAAATAAAATGATGTATTAATATGTACCTTGTTATAGTTTGTCTTGAATTTTTAACAGTAATAATAAGATGGTTGTTATTTTGGTCACTGTTTGAAGTGGTATGTATGTGTTTGTGAATAATTCGGTTTGAAGGTGCTATATATACAATATTTAAAACAGCAAACAATAATCTTCTACATAAATGATACATCTGTGTGCGTGTGTGTGTGTGTGTGTGTGTGTGTGTGTGTGTGTGTGCGTGTGTGCGTGTGTGCGTGTGTATTTGTTGTGATTATGTGACGGTATGCCACATAATCAGTCCTATAGCAAGATCATCATTCATGCTGCTAATTCTAGCTGGTGTTTGTACTGACAACAGGTTATTTATTTGCTAAGCCATAATGTCTGCAATTTTTATAGTTTTACCGAGTTAAACAGTGCGCCTTTGGTTCGCAACAACTAACAAAACCACTAAACAAGACATAGGGTGGGGTGGGGTGGTCGGCTCCACGAGTCAATTCATCAGTAGCCTACCCTGATTTGCAAAGTGCACTGTCACAAGAAATAAGACCTGTGTAAACTCTGCTGAAAGGTGGGGACTGGTGAATGAACCCACGTATCTCTTCAGAGCTTCAGAATACTTTGTGTCTACAGAGGAAAACTGCACTGAGTAATACCAACATTGGCTTATCGTTTTCACAGCAATCATGTATAATGCCCAGATCTGTTTGTGTGTGGGTGTGTGTTCCAGAGAACAAGTCATCTTGATTCTCACATAGAAATAATGTAACTCCAGAATACTGACTTGTTTACTATATTGAGTTGAGACTCATATAGCAAATTGAACCAAATATAATTTTTTTTAAATTTTTTTTTAGTATGCTTTATTCACGTTTGTCAACCTGCCTGTAAATAACCTAACGATGAACATTTTGGCCATAGAGAGGGCATGTTAATCAAATCATTTAGTATCTTATGTGGCTTTGTTTTACCTACTGTAAACTGTAGATCTGTTTGAAAATGGTGCGCAAGACACTTTAAAGAGGGCATCTGTCCAAGCACATCAGGTTATTCCTAATCCAACTCTGTCATACAAATTAACGTTGCACGCACCTCTACTAGGTACTTTAATCATTTTAACAAGTTGTCCATTAGCCGTTTCTAAAGAAGTTCAAGTTATTAAATGTTTTAATGAAAAAAGGCCTACTGAATTAAATATATATTTCTCCATTAAATTATTCTAAGAACAATTTTATCTTACAGAAATAGTCTAAATGATTTGAATTTGTTTTGGGTCAAGTGTGGGTCAACATTACTCTTAGTTTTGTAGTGAAAATGTACTTTCTTACCATGCTTTTTAGTATCTTTAAATTGTATCTCATTTTCTGTTTAACATAACATGTTAAACATTAAATGCATGAATATATTTTTGTTTATAGATATTCTCCATGCACAATGATATATCAAACTAACTATAGTAGCACCATGAACCCAGATACCTTTGGTAAATGCATGCAATATTTAAATTCATAAACATTACATGAACTTCAAAGCTTATAGTGTGCTTAGCAGCACATCTGGGAGAGATTGGATCAATTTCAAGACCGCTCACAAAATTACCTGGCCTTTTGTGGTTTCATGTTTGACCTGAAATTCACTTTTTGGCATTTGCAAATTATGAAGAAAGGTTAGGACAGTGTTATTACCTACCTATATTATATAATGTTTGTGAATAATTGGTATTCCATGATGATCACACTGACACAAGACATGCTGTAACATACATATCACCACAATCCACTCTAGGTGCATCTACAATACACTGCCATGAGGAAATATCATAAAACAAACCTAACATAAGGAACAGCTTGCCTTGTTGAAACAACAATTATAACAACATTTTTTTTTTTGCAAATAATGTTGATAAATGATTACGCTAATATACTTCCCGATAACAACATCTCAATAAAGCCATTCCTGCTTAGTCAAATGCATTGGAAAGACCAGTAAAGTAAACAGCTCTGCTGCCATAATACATTGCATCATCAGCAGCCAATCACAGGGCAGCATGTGTGGGCTTTGTGTGACACAGACCAAAGGCATAAGAAGGTGCATAACTAAAAAACAATGACTCTAAAATATACTGAAAATGACTCATAGAAACATAGAATACGCCTCAATATAAATCTGGTGGAATCTATGAATTATTCTATTAAATACAAATGAAATCACCTGTGTGTGATGTGATCATCTGTCATCTGTAATCTCTTTCCCCCAAAGGACAGACAAATGACAAGGTCATATCTGTATAGCCCCTTGTGTGTGCAATGACTCCTACTGTACAGAATGTAATGTCACTGGACCAGGTGTGTAATTTAGTACTTTCTTACCAGATCATGTGCTGCAATCTCAGCACTACTGTCACAAAACACCAATCCCACACACTTTGTCAGCAATTTGGTTGTGATTCTGGTCTGAGATTGAAAAGCATAAACAGTACAATGCCATGTGATTATTACGCATGATTCTTAATGGAAGAAATAATTAAATAAATAATAATAATAATAATAATAATAATAATTCAATTAATAATAATAAGGAAATATGCATATAATAATAATAATAATAGCGTCTCCAAAAAATGCTACACTTGCACCAACAACTGTGTTTGACATTATTCTGCCCATTATATTTAGTTTGTTTATATCCAAACTACTATAATCAGCCATGCAAAAAGTTCCAACCAATTTCAGTCAGGACCAGACTGTATATGATTGAAATCATGTCTTTTTTTTGATTGAAATACATTCAAACACATAGCAGACATTAGAAATGTAATTTGAAAATAAAAGTTGAGACAGTCATAACCAAAGTTAAGAAACTGCATAGACTTTGAGACCATCGCTACTTGTTTGGAAAAGAGAAAAACACCACCCAGGTGGGAATTCGCTGGAGCTAGTTAAGATGCCGTGTCTCTGACAGCGGCATTCACTTCTAATGCAGAAAGCAGAACACCAGTCCTCATACGACATGATGGGTAGCGTGCAGCACCGTGTGGTGCCGCCGCCCTGCTAGAATCAGGGAGGAAACAGACGTGCGATACCGTGAACCGAGCCGACCTTCAATTTAGCCTGGCACGGAAGCAGAAAAGCAGACGGAATCTGCTGTCTCTGCACAATAGCAGGCGTGCTAGGCATTACATCTCCATCAGACTAATGCTGGGCTTACTGTTCAACTCAGCGTAATCTTTTCCACCCTTACTTTAGTGTGTGCACCTAATGAGCTTATGGCGGCGCCTACAATATATTCACCTCTGTTGGATAGTGGAGGCTTGGCTCCGTCAAATCAACTAACAAGGTTATAGTGTTTTCTTCTTTGTCTGAACACAAGATGGACAATGGCTTCTGCATTTGTTTTAAAAAAATGTATCGTGGCACATGTTCTGTCCAACAACTATCTCTGGTGGGAATGCTGAATAGAGCTGGTCTCTGTGTATTAAAAAGCACCCATGGTGCTGAGAGTCAGTCTACCAGAATAATCAATAAAAATCCCCCAAAAAACACAGACAATGATGCAGACATTTCTAGGTAATAGATCATTCAGTCATGTTTTGCCTATACCAGCTCATGACACAATTCCCTCTATGAACTGAATCATATCACATCATCTTTCTCTCTGTAATGAGACCTACAGTAACTTAACTGAAAGAAACACATATATTTAAACCATTACACCATTCTAGGACTAGAACATCCACAGTTCCTGCTGTGTCCTATCTATGAACCAGTACAATACTGCAGGCAAAGTGTTACTGCCTCACTACCAACCACAGAAAACCATCCAAGGTAATCTGATTTACCCATTTGACACTGGTTAATAGAATTGTATTGCTGGTAGCCCAGCACAATACAATTACCTTACCTGTGCCGCTCTGCAAACTTGCTAGCTCTGTGCTTATGTTCTCACCAACTTCCCTTCGTTCTCTCACCATCTTTCATGGGCTTTGTATCCCTCCTCTATGCCACTAACACTGTGTTTCAAACGGTGGGTTAGGCCATTGCAGAGGGTCACATGATGCTAAAGTCTCACCAGATAAAAATAACTAAAGAATCAATTTACTAAAACATTCATACTTTAAATGGTTTTTGGGGTTCATCAATCACAACGTTTGAGGACCATGGCGCTAAGCAACCCAAGTGAAACTGATGGGACAGTAAGGGATTTAAAGAGGTGGAGTGGTGGAGGAAGATTGAGTTGCACAACGCTGCTCCACCCACTTAGCTAAAAAAGGTGCCTGTTGTCCGGGAACAGCAGCCTTGCCTCCTCCTCGCTTTCCTATTCATATGCATCTTGGATGCGGCTTCAACGCTCGCTCTGCCTGCTCCGTCCCAGGAGAGTTGGCAGCCTTGCAGCCTTGAGGATGTCGTTTCCCGGGCCTGAGTCCTACTCTGCACAGCTTGCTTCCATACCGTTCATCATTATACTGTACGTTCTCTCAACGCCACCGACACACATTCGTCATAAGTTTCTGAGCAGGGCTTTCTGCCTGTGGCCTCTTTGTGGAGCATAGAGTGGGATCATTTAAAAAAAAAATATATATATACACTGTATATATAATAATAATAATATTATTTAAGCATATTTCATCTTGTTAAACAGCACGATAGTTCTGCAAATTCATACACAGCCAAGGGGAGAGAAGAGATAGAGACGAGAGGTGCAAATAGGGATTTAACCAGGCGATATGAGCGAGACGTGAAGGAGTGAGAGAGTGAGAGACCTACAGGGAGAGGCGGGGAGAGAGAATGAGTCACGGAAGGGGTTAACCCACCTGCCCAAGGTGCCAACCATCCCCCTCGTCACCATACTGAACACGGGCTTCATGTGCAGCCACATCGTACGTTTGTTTTGTGTGTCAGTGCTTTCTCCCTCAACCCAATTCTCTCTTGTAAAGCCAAACAGTGTACACAACATCATAAGATCAGAAATAATAAGAGCAAGAACAGTAATGAAGCTCAGCACTGAAAATAATACATTTCACCACCCCAATCATCTTGGGACCCACATCTTGAGGAACAAAGGTTCGCTCTCACACGCCCCTCCAGCTCACAGTCACACATGAAAATATAAAATCTCACATAATAAGCATTACATATAATATATACACTGTCTATAATAGTAACGTCTGTCAGTCTAACACACACACACACACACACACACACACACACACACACACACACCAGTAAACAGCAGAACATTCCCTGTGTCTACACACAGCCTCCTCCCATGTCAAACCAGGATCCTCCATACAGCGTTCCCAGCTTTGGGAAGTAGTGGCGGAGGTAGATCGCCGGGCTTCCAGCAAAAGCACCTTGCCTCCACCTCCCCCCCCCTCCCCCCTTCACCATCAGCCAGTGGTACATACCCCCCACCCGGCCGCTGAGCGCGCTACGCTAAGGGAAGCAGCCCTGCTACACGAGCATGCAGGCAAGAGAGGGCTGTGACATGCCTTGGGATGGTGCGTTGCCCATGCTGCGACACGGGCGGCTGTAGCTGCGAGTGCTTGCGGCTCCTCTTCCACCTCCTGTTCTCCTCCTCCTGCTCTCCTACTCCTGCGCCTCCTGCGCCCTCGCTGGTCTCCTCTTCGCAAAAGCCGAGGCTCCCTCTCTGTTTTTCCCGGTAGCTCACGCGTCCGATTCGCTCCTTCCTCTCCGTCTTTCGTCCTCGTCCCCCTTTGTGTCTCTCTCTCTCTCCCTCTCCCTCTCCCTCTCCCTCTCTCTCTCTCTCTCTCTCTACCGGGTCCTCCTTCAGCGCAGTGAGGCTGTGGACCGGCGGAGGCGCTCCTGACAACACTGCACGTGTGTACGAGATAGAGAGAGAGAGAGAGAGAGAGAGAGAGGTATATACTCTACATTAGAGATGAGTAGCAGAGAGGAAGCCGGCTGAAACGTACATAAGTCAAGTGTGTATGTGTGTGTGAGTGAGAGAGAGAGAAGCCTGAAGCCTCAGGAGGCTGTGTGTGTGTGTGTGTGTGTGTGCGTGTGTGTGTGTGCCGGTACTTGGATGCTAAACACACAGCTAAGCATGAACCTCGAAATTAGCCAGCGATAGATTCACACGCCCTCTCTCTCTCTCTCTCTCTCTCTCTCTCTCTCTCTCTCTCTCTTAAAGACACAGGCAGTAATGGTGCATTGCATTGCTAGCGGCCTGAGGCACACCTCACTCTCTGGAAGATGATATGGTAATAATAAGCATACCAGGGACTTGGTCCTATGTGGGGCTCAGCAGCAGAGCTCATTTGGAGGGAATGGGAACAACACTCACAACATCTACTGGTAATGGGGGAAGGTGGAGAGAGAGAGAGAGAGAGAGAGAGAGAGAGAGAGAGAGAGAGAGAGAGAGAGAGAGAGAGAGAGAGAGGGGGGTATATACTCTACATTAGCATCTATAGTAGCTAACGATGGAGGGCATTGGCCTTCAGGCTAGGTTGACACTGAAGCTGAACGGCAGGTGAGCGTAACAAGGGCACAGTAAGGGGTATGGTATGGCATGGTAAGGGGTGGGTGTGCACATCCAACATGGCCTGGGGCTCTGCTCTGCTGTATGTAAGCATTAGCGATTGCTCTCCTGAATAGTAGTATCAACCCGCACCTTGGTCTGGGCAACAAATATAACGATAATCAAATGGATGGACACTTTTAATCATTTTGACATGTTACTTTTAGTTCACTGCAACAATGAATCAATGTCAAAAATAATTGTTGAATAGTCGACGATCGATTGGTTAGACTGTGCCAAACACGCTGTGCTGACATTTAGACTACGTCCGGCATTGTAATGAGAAAAGAAAAATGCAGTTAAAAAAAGATAACAGAGAAAAGAATAAGGCCAAAGACACTTAATATGGTCAATGGACTGCATTTATATAGCGCTTTTATCCAAAGCGCTTTACAGTATTTTGCCTCACATTCACCCATTCACACACTGTGATTGCTGCCATGCAAGGTGCGACCAACCACCGGGAGCAGTTATGGGGTCAGGCATATTGATCAAGGATGCTTACAGGTAGGTCAACACCGGGGTTCACACGACCTGCCGGCTGGGAGCCCAACACCCAGACCACTAGACCATCCTGCCACACAGGAGCTTTGCTTGAACATTTCACAGTGATATATTATGTTGTTGGCACCTTACAGGAAAGAGATTCATGAGCACGGTCATCTAATACAAAATTATGAAGTAAAAAGTAAATAAAAACAACATGGTACAGGCTATGCCCGTTTTACAGTAGTGAGGAAAACATTTACCTTATAATTTAGGTCATTGAGACCGAGACGTTTAAATAAATAGATATTATATAAATACTAGGCTATTTTACAGTAACATTAATGCAATTAATGACCGAAACCAGGCAGGATACCAGAGTCCATCGTTACCCAGGCAACTACACTAAACGAATGACTTGTACTTCAATTGCTGAGAGAGAGAGAGAGAGAGAGAGAGAGAGAGAGAGAGAGAGAGAGCATGTATTTGTTTGAGTGTATTTGTGGCTTGTTGACAATTCTGCCACAAGGCTAGTTGGACTTCATTGTGCATATATGTACAGTATGTTATTGCTGTAGCCTGTAATATTTTAAAAACCATATAAGTAACTGCTTGATATATATTTTTTAACGTGATGATAATTCTGGCCATATTGCCCAGCCCTACCTGCAGTTACGCTTTCTTTATACTGTGATAATCCATAGTATGGTCTGTGGCTCTGCTCAGCTGGATGTTTGCTTGTATTGAAGCAGTAGCGATGGCTCTCCTGAATCCTGTATCATGTACACAGACACAAGCACAGGCATCAGGTAGACCAGAGTCCGCACTCTGCAGTCATTCATTTCACCAGAAAAGCCTTGCAGTAGCCTAATCTTTATTGAAATCTATCCTCTACAGTGTTATACGACACAAGCTGAGCCACAAGTGGCTTGGAGAGGCTTGTGGACAGAAATGACACCCACGTATGCTGGAGCAGAGTCAAGGACACAGTGAGGTCACAAAGACAAACATGGGCAGATAAATATGGTTGGTTGGAGGCAGATATTCAGAGTTGTTCCAGCCAAAGAATGAAGCATGATGAGCAGCTAAACAACAGTAGCTAATTAACTGTGATGAAGGAGAGAGATAGAGAGGAGCTGTGAAATGCCTTTAGATGGATAGATAAAAGAGTTAGAAAGGTTTCCTAATGATGAATACAATGAATAATGTATTGGACAACCTGCTCATTGCTTACACAACTCACAGGCCTGCCTGTCATGTCCAGCTGGTTAACAGGCTGTAGGAGGAAAACATCAGCTGCTGTCCTTTGACTGGCCCCCTTCACCTGAGAAACAGAACAAACAGAATGCATACTGAAGTAGGCGGCTGGAGGTTTCATTTCACTATCAGCACAGTATAAGTAGCCTACACTGGACAGGACAGAGGTCAGTGGTCAGAGGGCTCTGTAGGAGGTGGTGCAGTGGCCTGATGCAGTCAGTGTAGCCTACACTATAGCTAGAGTGGGAATAGCCATTGTGTGCAGTGTTTTGTTTGTCATTTGTTTGATGTCAAAGGAAAAAACATACACACAACAAACAATAGGCTGCCATAGTTCAAGTTCTATGTATTTAGCAAAAGCAGCTTGCCCTATTAGCCTATTCATTTAGCCTACCACGCTGCTTTGATGTTACTTCTAACATAAATTATAGTTTACTATTCATTATTGTTAGTATGACATTTCTGTCTAACATCAACTTTCATGATGTCAAATATGCGGTTATAAATTCAGTTTTACCTTTTATTGGACTGACATAAATATAATCTAAAAATTGGCGGACTAGAAGACGCCACGTGTGGCGGTCCGGGTTTGTCGTGAATTTAGGGTTGCCAGATTTTACCGGTATTTTTGAGTAGCCTAATAGCAATAATTATTGCTGGCTGAAGATGGGATATTAAAAATGCAGGCCTCTAATGTAAAATATATCAGGAGAAATCAAATAAAACATAATTAGTATACACAAATATAGTAGTAATTAAATATATTAAATTATAGGCAGTAATTACACAGTAAAGGAGAACAAATATTCACACAAACCTTAGTGTTTAGTCGAAGATTTCCTACAAAATGGAAAATCCTGAATTTAAAAATTGTGTACTTGCATAATGACATGTTTTTTTTGTTTTGTTTTTTATTGAAGAAATAAAGGCAGGGTCCTCTCGAGAACACTTGCTAAAATCGAGCGCAAATCAAACCAATATTCAATCGCGTAGCTCCACACATCGAAACCCGATCGAAACACATTGTGAAGCAAAGCGTATACTACGACTTTGTTGATGTGAGCAGTGTTTATATTACAGAGCCCCTGCAGTGTGGAGGTATTGATTAATTTTTCAATACGCACAGAGAACGGTACATTTGCAAAAGCTGACTTTTGTAACTGAACCTAATCACTGAGACTTATGGAAGTCCATAGAGGACTAAATTCAAATGAAAATGCAATCCAAAATGGCATTTTAATTGTCAAACAATTCCACGCTTTAGAGTGGACTTAATTCAAATGAAAATGCAATCCCAATATTGCATTT
>JAODTR010005523.1:0-11341 GCA_025399935.1 Amblyopsis rosae
CGAACAAGACCCCGAGGTACTTAAACTCCTTCACTTGGGGTAAGGACTCACTCCCCACCTGGAGTAGGCACTCCATGGACGCATAATCTTAAAGGACAGAAAGAAATACTAATATTCCAGTCCATTTATTCCAAGTTCAGTAGCCCACGCTATGCCATTTAGAGATTTTATTGTGCTTTTCGAGAAAGGTCGGCGTCATTCAACGGGCACTTGCTGTGCACTGGACTGAAATACACATTGCCGAAAGCTTGCAGCAAGCATAGAACAAGGCATACCAACACACACGCACGCACGCACACACACGCACACACACACACACACACACACGCATACCCATTCTCCCATTGTTATCTTTCACTCAAGTCCCGTTCCCATCACGCCCACAGACTCACTCACTCACACACACACACAGTTGCATACTCTTCTTCAGATCGATTCCCTGTGGGCGAAGGAAGCTATAGCTCCTGATCCACGATGCCTTGCATTAATGCATGTGGCTGCACTGTGTGGGGTACAAGCAGCGTACTGACAGACACAGACCTACAATAGCAACACACTACAAAGCAAGCCTAGAGCTCACCCTCACTATTGTCAAAGTCTGGTTCTACTGTAGGCCATTTGTTTATTAGCCTGCTGCAGAACATCTGCTGTTCCAATATGGATCAGACCCCTGAAACTATGGTGATACAGTGCAGAAATCTTTAAACGATGGAATGTGGAGCTAATTTGGAACTAAAACATCACACTATACCAAACCCCACAGTATCAATTCTCTCTCTCATTACAGAAACCTTCCCTTACAAAACCAACATTGTCAAGAACTATTCAGCTCTTTCATAAGCGATATGAGTGACAAGGAATAGCTGCAAAACTATTCTCAAACCTCTGAAATGTATGTATGTTATACAATTATGTTAAAAAAAATTTCAATGCATTACATATTTGTTAATATATGGCTGTCTAGCAAGGAAAGTATACCGTATCCCATTAATGTGTTTATTTTTTTTTCCTCTTTCAAGAAAACATTTGAGCTAGAACAGTACAAAAAGATTCAAGATAATGGCATTCCATTAAAATAGCCGTGAATTATTACCATCGCGCCTTGAACAACAATCCATTTAAACACCTGCACGTAACCACATTCCTAAACGCAGCCGGTTTGTGGAGCAAAGAATGTCCGCCAATAAGCAGTAGATGTAACCGCTCTGCTCCTTCACCGGTGATAGATGCACAGGTAAAAATGTAATATTGGCATCCAAACAAAAGGCCCAGGCACTGTAAGTATTCCTCCGGAGAAATATAAAATCATGCTCTCTCAAGGACATTGCTGGGCTGAGCATAAAATGTGAAGAGGGCGGGGAATTGTTGGGGGAAGTGGGGAGGGGTGGTGGAAATTTGCTTTTGCTTTCCAGCTGTTTACATAGTGTCGCAGAGGCCATAAATTCTAAAGACCTGAAGCACATTGGGCATCGTCTCTGGTACCCATCACTCCAGAAATTGACACTCTTTACCCCTCTCCAGAGAAGTGTACCATTCACGGCCATCCGGGCATATCCCTGTCATTCGGCTGGTGAGACTCCAGGGGCCCATAAACAACCAACTGCAATATCTCCAGAGATGCCAGGATTGGATGGCGGCCTCCTTTTTAAAGATGTAATGGGTAATCATATTCTCTTGTATTATGCCTTGTTATTCCCCAGCATAGTGTGCTGCGGACCCTTGCTTTCTGTTCGAGAGAAAGGAAAAGTGCCTGTCCAACAGAATCGTTTATGAGATATCAAAACAGTCTAAACAAAGTTTGGATGTTTTTTAAGAGGCTTCTTAAACTGACTGAATTGTTTATCTCTGGGGACGGAGCTTTCCCTGTCACACCACACACTATCTTTACTTTCACCTTTTGAGAGTGGTGAAAAGTGTAGAAAAATAGTTTAGCACCTTCATCAAACAGCCAATGAGATGTCTGAGAGAGAGTTTAGCTGATATCACAATTTCTCCTGCATTATTGCTGTGACCTGTGTGTTCTTACCTAGAAATATGTTGGCTTAGCTACGCAAGGAACAGTTGTCCTGGACAACTGCAAAGTATGCATTGTAGCCAAACATGATTTAATTCTGTAAAAACGTTTAATGGACAACTCACTTAAAGGTTTATATATAAATAATTTGGGCAGAGTGCACTTTGCTCCCACGGGCTAAATCATAATCAAACCAATATCCGCTATATCGGTCTAAATACCTATAGCTAGTATGTAATATATGTCTATTAATTCTTTATATACAGTATGCCCAGCCCCCTTTTCTTCTCTGAAAAGCAATCAATTAAAAATGGCATTTTTGGACCAAACTGTCTTTGTCGAAGCCATTTGAACTAAACCAAAAAAATACTGAGGATTCCAACTTAAGTCAGGTTTGACGGTTGCCATTATGACACACAGCGCCATGATGGGGGTCAACAATCGTTTGTCTTCCATTGACAGGTACTGTGTGAAGGTGCCTAAATCACGACATCAGCTCAGAAGGCTTTGAGCTGTAAGACCATCAAGGTCACACTTGTCTGAGCGTTCAGAAGATAATTATCCAAAAAAAGCATCTATTGAATCTGACACATTGAAGCGCTTCCCGTTGGTGTTTGCCTCCATTTTATATAATGCATTATTTGCCCTGATCATTCAAGGCCTTGTATTTTCAATGAGCTGCCACCGGAATCCTGTATCCACTCATGTCAAGCTCACAGAGTTGCCTATTCTTCTAGTCCAGTGTGGAGTTTTTTTTTTGGAGCCAGCACAGAGCAACTGTAAGCACACTTCTACTGCTCAGCAATTATCAAAGCAGGCCGAGTCGGGGAGAATTGATCGTGCGGTAAACAAAGCGCTCGGGTCCCTCGTGAGCTGAGCAATTATGAAGTGCAAGAATCGGCAGGTTGTGTGCGAGCTATAAAAAGACGTCTGCGAATGATTTTTGAGGCAGTACGCAGGTTGTTTCGTCAAAGAACACTTTACAATTAGCTGTAACTGTCAAGTCACCCTTGTATCTAATAAGCGCTTTTCAGTCTTTTTTTTGTTTAGATGTCTGTGATGTTTACACAGCCTCATGGCTTATCGGGTTGACCGCGGCTGTCTTTGCCAGAGACAGCTTCTCTCCTTACTTCGAGGCAGATCTCGTCATGACACAAGGAGAGAAATATACAGGCCTAGCGGTTTCTTTATTGCCCATGTTCACCACACTTCTATATAACTCAATTCATTACATTGCGTTGGCGTAGCATACTTGTCGGCGCTGCTTCGCGTTGTCCCGACATGCGAATGCATTTGTCTCATGCAGAGTTTGAGTCACACCCTGATATGCGGTGTCCCCGGGCACTCGGCAGAGATGGATATATGAATAGAATTTAGGAAAATAAATTGATCTTTGATGCTTGTCCTTCAGGGGGGAGATTATGTGACATTGGTGAGTGTCAACAGTGTGTTCTTTTCTATTTTCGGCCGAAGCGCCATGGGTGGAAAATGCACCGACAAGGTCCGTTGGAATGAAAATGAAATGGGCTATTACCCTTCGATGCAATGTTTCTCAGGGTATGGAAATTAAAATGAGGGAGGCTCTCATTTGTGCCACTGTGATCTGGTTTGAAGCCTTCGTGTGCATAGGCAGAGATGAAGTCTGCAAGGGCCACATTTATCACTCCATAAGTACGTTTGGAATACTAATATTAAGCGCCCGGACATGGCAGACTGTTAATATAGTGGGCCGTTGGCTTCTCACTTAATAAGGGCAAGGTGTGAATCACGTAGGATCTCGTGGAGGGGTAAGCAGAACCGCAAACGGCCCAGTCACCCCCACACACACACACACACACACACACACACACACATCCCCACCCCTTCATCTCTGTGCCCTGTTTCTACATGAGTAATAGAGACCATCTGCCTAAAAGTCCCAGTCAGCAGAAAAGCGTGGAGAGAGGGCCGTGAAGATTTCAATTATCAATATACCATTTAATACATGGCCGCCGGGGTAAACAGGGTGGAGATGGAGAATGTTATTCCTCAAACACATCGCTAGATAGACTGCAATTTGGCATCACGCGTGCGGGAAGGGGTGGGAGGGGGGGGGGGTTCAAACCAGGCGCCATCCATCAAATGGCAGATGAGGGAGCCGAGACCCACATGCGCAGATTCGTTGTCGCTGGCTTGCGCGTGCGTGCATGCCCACGGAGTGATTACCCACAGAACGGGACCGCCCCGATGTGATATGTGATGGGAGATAAAGAATGCTACTGTAGCTGTGTCAGCCACCCCTCCTTCCACCCCCAGAACCATGGTCCGTTGTTGGGGCTGCGATTAGTCCTCCTGTATCAGGCTGTAGTTTGGCCACAAGCACCCAGGTTTCAGCAGATTGTCAGGCGGAGCTGAGATGACATGTACAGTGATTCTTTCACCAATCTTATCTTTGTCCGTGGGGCATACAGTAAAGACAAATCTGTTCACGTTTGCTGATCGCTGATACCAGAACACACTCTGAGTGAATAATCTTGCACTGGCTAAAGTGAGACAGGAGCGACTAACGCAATATTTAGCCATAATTTCATTCATCTCTCACGGTGACGGTACACAATGTTTTGATCCTTATTCCAAAGTAATAATAATCCCACTGCTGACCTGGCTACTGGAAGTTAATATTCCACTGGTTCTTCTGTTTTTCACGTTGTCACCAATCTGAATAATGAACTTTAGGGAGCTCCATGTTCATTCCCTAGGTTTGTTTACAGAGCTCATGCCAAACAACAGAAACAGAAACAATAGAATATATACTGTGTGTGTGTGTATATATATATATACTATATACATACATTTATACATTTATGTATAAGTGTCTTGTACAGCAGTGTTTACATTTGTATTAGTTGTTTACTATATCATATCAGCTATTTTACTCCATTGCATATTTTCATGAGCAGTTTCAAATAGGAAGGCAATGTTATAGTGATTTCTCTATAAATCCATGGTGACCAGCCCCCAAAGAATAAACAGACACGAAAAAAGTGTATAATATATTGCCATAACAAATTAATCAAACAATTAAACAATCAAATAAGGAAGCAACTAAAAGTTTTCAGAGTGGTCCAAGTGCCTATAAAACATCAAACAGCTAACTGACTAACTACTACAACTAACAAAAACTGAATACTCTAAATTAATTATCCAAAACAAATCAATTACAAATAACTAAATCTAACCAACTGACTAATTAAAAACCAGAGAAAACATTATTAATACAAATGGCAGTCCATCCACTCCAGAAGCTTCCAGACAATGAATAAGCCAAACAAATAAATAAGGTTGTCAGTTTGGGAGGTGAGAATGGAGCAGGTTGACATTCAGCTCTTACATGGAACAAACTGCCCTCTCTCAAATCCGCATGATGGCTTACTGTAAACTGTACTTTATTGATCATGTTGGTTTATCTATAGCATACACTCAAAAAACAAAAGGGTGCATAATTGCAAATAAACAAATCTAACAAGTAATATGAGCAAGGGTGTAAACAGTGACACATAAATTAAGTCCCTCAGAGATCTTCGTGGAGATCGCCAATAGTTCCACCCTGTCTGAGCAGCTGTGTGACTAAAGTAAAATTAGCATATTATCTGTAAATATTTAAAACCATCCCAAGCCATTTCCTTGAATATTCATAACCTTAGGGGGGTCATAAGGGGACTTGATGCTAAACAGTGCAGTTTGTTTTCCTGTCTATCACTCTTAACTTATCTGAGGTTAAGAAACCGAAATAATATCAGAAAAGGAAGAATGATCACAAAACACCACACATCGAAAGAAATAAAAAATCTAGTCTGAAATAAAATGTTTAATAGATGCATTTCATGTTTTATTTACTTGCTTTTTTGTTCTGTTGTTGTTTTTGCTGACTTAATTGTCATGTTCAACCATTTATCTCCTGATTAAATAACTTGTTATTTAATATTTAATGCTTGCCCACACCATCCTTCTCCCATATGTGACCATGGTCAACACAGCTTCAACGTTTCTCTAACATGGTCCACATTTTGTACATTTCGAACATTCCCACAACACGGAATCTATATTCCATTCCATAGCCTCACAATAAACATCAAACGATTAAGAAATTGATTTGCTGATGATTCAAAGTATTAATTGATATCCTAGCATGGTCATCTCTGAAGTGACTAATTTGTTTAAAGAAACTGGGATCCCCAAGATCCTAGATATTCCCTGCAATATAAAACCTTGGATGAATTGAAAAACACGAACATACTAATATCTGCAGATTTAGAAGAAAGACCATAATATTTAAAATATGCATCACACACACACTCGCACGCACACTTTTTTTATTTTTTATTATAACGCTATAACGATATTTTTTTATGAAACAAAAAATAACTTGTACTTTAACTTATAATTTAAAATAGTAGAACATTCAACTGCATTTTTTTGTCGGCCACAACTAATTTTGCCGTCCTGCTCTCATCCACTAACATGCGATCCGGTTTGCCGTCTGCCGCGTTCCATGTGAACGCAGCATTATAGTGTTAATGTGAATGTTGTCCTGCTACTTCCTGAACAGGGAACTATCTTTCTATGGTTGGGCTCCACCATTCCACCGTTTGTGTAGTCTGCCAAATAAGCCTGCACCTCTGCATCTTTCAGGTTTGAAACAGGGAGTGGAGAACAGCCAAAACGGAGCGTGACTGGTTTGGCCTTTTTCCCCCACAGCTCTTGTTTTGTGGGCTTGTGATCAAATTCATAAGGCTGGCTGACTATGCAGATGAATCATGCATACAGCTGGTGTAATATCCTGCCTATACTGTACATGTGCTATGAAGCCTCAAGGTTAAATTTGCCTCCAGGGTAACAATAATTGTTGCAAGCATATGTTGTTTATGAGCTGAGCCTTAGCTTTGAAATACAGAACAACATCTGGACATATTGTCTTTATCTTCAGATTGGCTATTGTAAACATAACAGAAAGTTATTTGTTATTGTAAGGCTTTATTTGGGAAAAGTACACATAAGACATCATCTTCCTAAAATAAGTAATTTTTATAATAAGTCATTTTTTCAGGTTTTTCAGAAAACACAAAAATAAATAAACCAAATATTAGCCATTATATAGCTATTACATACTGTAGACATTATATAGACATTATATAGTTATTATACATAGGCCATTATACATAGGTAGAATCTGTTCAACTGAGAATGTAGGCGATTTTACCAGAGGTGGCTAGCATCATGAGAAGATGATTTAGGCTAAATTGTTTGTATTATGTATTATATAATGTAGGGTCAATTTGCAAGATACATCTTAGCATTATAGTAGCTACATACATAAATCATATCTTTGTGTTAAACCTCACACTGTCATATTCACAGTATTGCCCTAATAGAAAATAATGTCTGTATTATAGTCATTTGAGCCACTGGACACCTGCATTAGTTACTAGATTGCAATCTGTCGCCTTTTGAAGCAGAAATCAAACGCTGTTGTCGTCGGGGGTGACATCATCCCCCCAATGGACGCGGTGGCAGATAACCGCCAACACGGTGTCGTCAGGGGAACATGCTAACGTCATTCTAATGTGTGCCAATTTGACCGCATCCTTTCCCTGGCCAAGGACAGCGCACCACCTGTCGAGAGAGAGACGTGGGTTTGTGTGCATGTTTCTCCGGAGAGCCTGCGCGTGCGTCCGTGTGCGCGCGTGTGTGTGTCGGCTCACGGCTCCGTCGGGAGAGACCTACCCTACCTATCTGAGCGCCCCCGCGCTCATTCATCACGGTGACACGGCTATTGGGGAGTGTGTCTTGACACCTCTGTGTATCTCCTCCTCCCAAATCGCTAGCAGTGGTTGGGGGGTGGGGGCTGGGGGGTGGTACTGTGTCTCCAGATCAGATAGGTGGGATTTAACAGACGGCACAAGTTGACGGCAGCAAGACAGAGAGACAGCCAGGCCTCTAAAGGGAAGGTGTGGGGGGGGGGGGGGGGGGTGACAACGGGCGTACATTAGAGCTGTTGTGGGGTGAAGGCAGCCTTTCACGTAAACTCACTCAGCGGTCCTATTTGGTACGGAACTAGGTTCACCCGTGAATCTGTGTCTTCTAACAAGGGTCTCCCGGGGTGTGGGACAGTCTGAGGAATGGTCATGGGATTTTTCCTGCATGGGTTCAAAGGTTTTTCTATTTATTTTCCAACTTTTTTTATTTAAAAATGTGTTTTTATATGTTTTTAGTCTGGCTCCCCCCAACAGATCTTTGCTCTTAACCCTGGAAGACCCATTATAGTCCAAAGAAAACATCACTTAGTGCTCCAAAAAACACCTTTGCACATTTTTTTATTTTTTTTTTTAAGACAACATTTACATAGCCAATAGGTTATATTGTCTTGCCTTTGATTTTGATAAGATTTTTTTTTTTTTTAGAAACATTTGTAAATGGGTATATTGGAGAGCTAAGTGATGTTGTATATTTATCTCCTTACTCTTACTTAAGTCATCTTGGTCCGTGTTTATGTGTCTGAATAATTTGTTTAGTAACTATTTCTGTGTGCATGCATGTGCATACACACAGAAATGCATGCATAAGTTTTTCTTAGTACCGCTTAGTATCGCTAAGGCGGTGGTCTCCACGAGGGGATTTTAAGAATTATTTTGAGATAATCTAAAATAATCTTTTAAAGTATCTTAATTGAAATGTGCATACATTTAGGATACTTAAGTGTAACTTCACCCCAGCTCTGAGCCTGATTCCACCCATTGCACAACTTTGAAAAATACTCAAACACATAGTCAAGGAGCTGAGTGAGGGGAGGGGAGGGGGTCTCCATTTACACCTTACAGTAATTTGACAATGCACAAGCAGTAGAGTATTGTTTTCAGGGCGAGCTTTAACGGATATGACGTGTAGGGACATTTGGAGAACATAAAATCCAGATTTTAATAAAAGCAGGAAATTTGTCAATATTAACACCCGCATTTATGTGTCTCATCACACTGCAACCCTATTATGTATGTTTACAGCTCAAAAAACACAATAAAGGGTGCAGTTACACTCTAATGGTTGTTTATATTTAGTGACCCAGGACCACGCACACATGCATAAAGGCTAATTGTATACTTATTTTCGGGGGTCCATGGCTGGTAATTGAGGTGCAACTATCCGAAATACAACAGCATAGTTGGTTGCGGGTTCTTAAATAGCTGCTCTCCTCTGCATATCTACCCGGTCTGCCATGACATAGTGTATTTTATTAGCATAGGGAGCACCACCTGTGGCGCATTTACACATTTCCAATAGCCTTTTTTATTGTCAATACTCCCCTGATCATTTGAAAAGCAATAATAGCTAATATCGGGCTAAGGTTGGGGGCAGCTAGACTCTTTCCTTCGCCATTTCTTTCTCTTTCTCTTTCTTTTTTTCTTTTTTTTTTTGTGTGACCCTACTCATCTCTGTAACTTTGAGAATAATTATCCTTAAAAGCATATAATTCGCCTTCCCTTTAACGGCAGAGGTGGCAGCGTCTATGCTTTGTATAGTGTTCCCGTGGCACTTTAACATGTTTACCGGGTCTGGGATGCTGAATGGGCAGTCGTGCCGTCATGTAGTCGCGGTGTGTTCTGAGCCTCCCCCAGGCGCTCTCTGAGCACTTAGCATTAGCCCTCACCTTGACACGAGTGCTTGGCTGTATGGCGCGTGGGCTCCACTTTGAACGTTAAATATGAATCAGGCTAGCGCACTATATGCTAGCCTGTCCACAGCTATGTAGACAGAGCGATAGTGAAATCGTGTGTCACAACATCGAGTTGCATCATGTTATTACCAAATCCTGTGGTGGTAATTACGGTATTTTTAGTGTGTGACATTTGAGTCATACCTTTTACATCTTTTGTTTCCCTGAGATAAAATCTTTATCTATGACCTGAATAAATAGAAGATAGAAATAAAAGAGTTAACCAATTTTGACAGATATTATTATTAATTTTAACTAGAGTGCTGAACTGCCTTCTCTCTAAATACTGTACATGGGTTTTTTGATGCCTAGATAAAGTGGTTTCAGTGTGCTGGACTACATGCAAGTGAGCAGGCTATTATACTCAGAATAGCATAGAAGATGAGACTATTATATGATATTGCTATTCAGTATTTGTGTTAAGGTTGCTTTGGGGGAACTGGTGCAATGACTGTGTACAGTATCCATGTACTTAACTCTTGGCATTATTTAGCCATATGTTATGCTATATTATATGGCACTGTGCTTACTTGTATACTATGGAAGGAATGAAGCTTGCATTAATATCTCTATCACCTCAACATGATGGAAATACACTGCAAGCTATAGGGTTCTACTAGTAGACCCCAACTCAGTCTTCATCGGGTGTAGTTCTGTTTAGAATTCAAAACTTAAATATATTAAAACCTGGGCTACAACATTATAATTGTATGTTTTTGCGAGATGATGAAACTCATTTGAGAATTAAATGGCGGACCGGTTCTGGTCGTCGAGTTGAGGAATCGGCAGTCAGAGGTTGAACAAAAGTTTAGGCTTTAAGCCGCCAACCTCTGCATTAACACCCGTTGCCAGCCTGCTCATACAGCCATCTGGACACGTCGCCATGACAGTGACGGAGAGATGCGGTGTAGCCAACACGTTGTTTTGACGAGAGAGAGAGAGAGAGAGAGAGAGAGAGAGAGAGAGAGAGAGAGAGAGAGAGGGTCACACGCATTCCCAGCTCTGGCACCGCTCAACCTTTTCCTTCTCTGGGAAAGGAGCCCAATCCGGGCTTTCACATTCAAATTCTCCCGTGTTCCAGAAGTCAAGGGAAGAGGCCGTCCAAACATCTGTTACTGGAATCACACAGCAAACGCACAGCAAACGCTTGGCTCTTTTACATGCACCCGGTTGCATATTATTTGAATGAGAGCTATGACTTCTAGGGTCTGTAGATTTGGTATGCTGCTCTGCAGACGCATATTAAGTAGTACCATGCACTGTACTTGAACCATGTTCTGAGCAGAGCCGTGTAAAGAGAGAGTAGCATCTTCTCCGTTCACTCCAATGGACCGGGTTTTTCTTTCACAGCAATGGCGGATCGTGGAGCGTCAAAACAGTTCCCAGAAGGTAGCCACAAATACTAAAAGTACCCTATAAATTAAATTGTAAATGTAAATATGTGCATTTATTGACTACTAATTACCATCCATCCATCCATCCTCATCCGCTTATCCAGAGTCGGGTCGCGGGGGCAGCAGCTCCAGCAGGGGACTCCAAACTTCCCTTTCCCGAGCCACATTGGAAAGCTCTGACTGGGG
>JAODTR010005525.1:0-11339 GCA_025399935.1 Amblyopsis rosae
TCAAACTCCCCCAAACCCCCCCCCCCACCCCCCCCCCCCCCATCTCCCAACTCGACAAAAAGTGTACATGAGTAGAGTTATCATGAGGAGAATTCAAATAACATTGTGAATGAATTCCACTCAGAAGGCTGAATGAGCGCTATACGTGCAAACGTTACATTGAGGCAACAACATCTGTCTGCTTTCAAAGCAAACCGTATTGAGTTTGTGACATAAAATATAGATTTTGTGCGTACTTATGAAGTACAGACACCACATTACTAAATATCCTGACATGTCTATTTAAATACCTTAATAAAATGTATTCAGTTCAGAATATTTCCTCTGGCATAAGCAGGGAGTATGATATGCTGATTACAATTATGATTTTGAATAAGATTTCTACATATTTTAACACCACATACTGTCAATGAAAAATTCACACCAACATTCAAGTCATGTACGAGGTTATATCTCAATATTGCATTTGCATGTCTGCTCATTTAGGCTTGGAAGCACATAGTTAAGATATACTGTATATTCACAAATAAAATTATGATTGTAAACTTCTTCTGCATTATGATTATAATTATTAAAGGCAGGGTCAGTCATTCTCCAGAACACTTGCTCTCTTTGAGCTCAAATCAATACAGTAACTCTCCGCGGCACCGCAAAGCGTAGTGCTACGGCTTTGTTGATACGAGCGGTGTTTTCTCCACTTTGTTTGTGTTCCTATTTACGGAGCCAGGGCTGTGTAAAAGTATCTGATTTTTTTCAACACGCACAGAGAAAGGTAAAATAGCGAAATGCGATTGTGTAAGTAAGTAAGAAGTAATAAGTACTTACTTACTTATTTGACTTTGAATTTGACAAATAGTCTATTAGCTTACATTTAGCTTTCAACAGCTGACCATGCCTTTAAGTTCTCACTCGATCATACTATCTTCAACTGACATCCATTGTTTCTCAAAAAAATACTTACACTGTGCTGATTGTATCACCATACCCACTTACAGAATCAAACTGCTGTAATCATTTAGGATATCATTTCGTTTGAAGTATTTCTTAAAATAAAGTCAAATGAAACAAGCATTAATGCTTACAACCAGCAGAGACATCTGTCGACACATTAGAAAACCGCTTGAGAAAATAATGGAAGTCAACATTGGATGAATACAACTGAGTTTCTTAGTTTACCACCCACAAACCAGGGTTTCATTTACGGCAATTGTCAGTGTGAAGACTGTATGGAAGCAAGTATATGGTTCAAAACAGAACCTCGACAAAGCCTTTTTTCTTCCTCTGTACAACAAATTATACTGCCTGCTTGTACAGGACAGGAAACCCATTCAGTGAAAATCACGCCACTATTACAGATCTCTACACAAATACAATTAACAATTATAAAACTTAAAAGGTACACCATCAAGAGAAGTAAGTTAAAACAAGAATTACTTGTTAAAATTAATAAAAAGACAAATGTGGTATTACACTCGTAAATTGTGAGCAACCATACAATAGATTGCCTAAAATGTCTGTGCACTTTTCAAGGTTAAAAATATATCTGTATATTTACATATGTATGTGCACAGAATGTTTCCAGCATCAATGCATATTGCATGTATATTGCATATATGGATATGTGTAAATCTTTTTTTTTAAATCTTTTTTTTTTTCATGAGGATGAGGATCAGCATAGTAACATAATGATGTAAATTCTTTAAAATGAATGATCGTTATTTGTTAGCGAATTATAGTGGATTAACCAACTGCTAATACTGTATGTTTACATTTGTATTAATTATAGTAGTGATAGTAGTAATACTGATATTATTACATATTATTATTCAATTCTACATTTTAAGAGGTTAAATCACAGTAAAGAAATGTCCAATATGTCTTTAAAAAAAAGTTAAACAAAATCTAATTTTGTCTGGTTAGTAATCATACTTGATGATAAAGTGCTTGTATGTATTATCGCTAATTCCAGGCGTTTAAATATATACAGAAATGTATTTGTACCTCTCCCCCACGCAGCTCATTTAAGGTAATTTTAATTTTACGTAATGTCTTGAAGTAATGAACGTGTGTCCCGGTACATCTGACTGACAATAATGTCATGATACAGGGCTGTGATTACACACGTTGCCATGGTGAGACTTTAAATCTAGCCCTGAATGTGAAGTCTTGCATGACAGTGTATGTAAATGTGTAGGTCATAAACATATTTCATTTAATGCATTATTTTATATCTGTAGGCTATCAGCTTCAAGGGAAATAGCAAAACAGTGTCTCTACATTTATACCCACATTCATATTCACAAGCATTGACTAACGTAGAAACCTATTTAACATCGATCTAACCTACGAATGTGTATTTTTCTTTTTGGCTAAATTAATCTCTGTATCGTGTTTCATGTAATGTATCTGGACAGGGTTGAGAGCAGTGGGTAGTTTTAGTCCAAAATGGACAAACAGGATGTCTGTGGTCTACTTAACAATAGTTCTACACTTTAAACCCTAACTGTGTACTTGTTTTAAAATTGTTACTATTAAATATTACTATCCAAATCTAGATGATTCTTTTTGTATTTTGTTTTTATTTATTTCACATTTCTGATATTTAAAAATAAAAGTTTGCCTTTTTAAAGGCCTCATCAGCTAATGTGATGCATGCATTGTTTTATTCCCCCGACAAGACAAGGGGTTCTCCTTTACGTTCAAGATCATGGTTTGTTATTGCTATGGCTGTTGCACTACGCAAATCTAACTCCCAGTGTCCCACGCAGCAAGCCTCCATTTTGTCTTTGTCGTGTGTCAACAGACAAGCCTCCTTCTGCTACAAAATGGAGGGTATGGGTGAGCGGCAGCGCCTCAACGGGCCGGGAGGCTCGTAGGGTTCAAAGGGAGCACTGGTGATTGGCGGCAGGCGTAGAGACGAGCCGGCCGTGCCCGATATGTTGTTGAGACTGCGAGACTTCTCGTAGCCTGTCGCTAGCATGGGTGATGGGATGGAATTGAAGTGTTTTATATAATTATTTGCATAAGTATTTGTTTGATTTTGTTTAATTTTACATTTTATAAATAAATAAAAAAGTATTTATATATATTTTAATGTTTTGCATTTAGTTTGTTTAGATTTTGATACCACGGGGAAATAAATAAAATAAATAAAAGATAAACAGATTGATGAGATGAAGGGACGTAAAGTGTTAAGTATAAATGGGAAGCAAAGTAAGTAAACATTTTAGTCAAGGCATCGCCATGAGTGAAAAAGACCAAAGGAGCAGATTTAGGAGACACAGACAAAATCATAAAATGTAGAAAACATGTAAAGGACAGACAAAGACAGAGACACAGACAGAGACAAGAAAATGAGAGTTATGATCTAGGTCTAGTTTCCTTTCTCTTAAACAAAAGCTTCTCAACTTTGAACATCTATAAACCATAGTAAGGCCATCATTGAATAAAGCACCTGACCAGTGACTTGCGTCAGATGCTTTAGACAACTGACGGGCCAGAAAAACACTCATATACATTTACTCAGCAGAACAATAAAACAATGTTGATATCACTGACAGTGTTGACCAAATGAAGTGTTGAATTAATGCACTTTGGGTAAACTGGTCATCACAACCACATATTTTTCTCATGTCACAGGCAAAAGAAATGTCCATCAGATGGCACACTTGATTTGACCCTTCCGAATCTTGCTGAATGAAAAACCCTTCACTTGGCCAACGCCCCGTCACATTTAGACACACTCCTCTCACTATGAACATCACCTCCTCTTTTGCTGGACCCACTTCCTATAGGAGGAATAACACTGATTCCAAATACAGTGGGAAATGACACTTTTGCATTGCAGACTTCTGTCTAGTACTATACATCTGTTACATACATATATATCTGTTAGAATATGTTGACACCATAGGACATATCTGCTGTAATGACAGGAAATAAACATAGCAATGAATCAAGAATTTTCTAGACCAGAGGCATTATATAGACGAGGCAGACAACTTAAATCATACTCAACAGAACTCTAAGGCAGACTTGGGGGTACATAACCCACCCCTTCCCTCAAACAGCCAATTGTCTGCTTTATAACAGCAAACCTTTAAAAACCTTTTAATGCAGTCGTTTGACTGCACAGATGCATATGGGCTTGTGGTCAAGGCGACTCGAAATAACTGCCAAGATGGCTGCTGAGCAGCCAGCCTTACCAAGATGGCTGCCGAGTGGCCGGCCTTGCCTATTATGACTCTGACCTTACCAAGATGGCTGCCGAGTGGCCGGCCTTGCCTATTATAACTCTGACCTTACCAAGATGGCTGCCGAGTGGTCGGTCTTGCTTATTATGACTCTAAACTCTGTTCCTTATGTGTCGTGTCCCTCTGTATGTTCACATGGTCACACAGAACACATGCAAACAAATGACCTCTCCTGATTGGCTAGGCTGGCTGTGTTGCTAGGTAAAACCCACACGCCATTGGCAGATAGCAATGGCGCCCAACAACGGCTAACCAACCAGTAACCGCTGGAGTTTTGCAGTGAGGAACGGCGATAAACTTGAAGGCTCCACTCGTGCAGCTTGTGGGCCACAACCCACTGGGATGCTAGGCATATTCTGGTGGGTCAGTGAACAGGAACTCGTCCATTTTGACGTGGAACTATTTTCCTATCTCTGCTAACTGTGCAGATTGTTTCTGACCAACATCGAACCAAACCATTCTGCTGCCAAGACACCTTGGACAACACTGTCCTCTTTGAAACATCTGTGTTGCATTATTGTTTTGGTGAGAACGTCATCCATTATTCACTCCCTTGCTTGGTCGCCGCCACCTTGTGGCTCATCACGGTACATGTCTCTTCAGTCTACTAAATGTAGTCTAATGTTAAATAACTGTAAGCACAGTTGAGAGAGATGGGAAGATGAGGTCCAACTGTCAACATGGCAGTGTGGTTCCCATTGGACACAATCAGCTTATTGTCGGAAACATCCAATCAAAGTACTGATTTGTTAGAGGCCCCGCCCCATCCCCTGCATTGGCTACATCTCAGAAGGTGAAGTGTAAATATAACTCCGACAGATTAGAAACAGCCACTGGTCAGATGTTTTGTGTGAGTTTAATGTTTTTGCTCAACTCCAGCCGCCACGAGCTCCACGTCACATCACAAGGAGGAAGAAATAACAAGTCTGCTTGAATCATGGCTGGATCCTAGGAGAGATGCATCCCCTTCTACTCTGACTGGCTCAGCCACATTAGGAAATATGAATTATGTGTTTTTATCGCACGTCGGAACACAAACAGCTCCAGGACACGTTGGTACAGCATTGTTCCTGTTATGTTATAGTTAGCACATAGAATCACTGGCCTGTCTTTGATATTTCCTCATTTAGGCTGTTTTAGGGCCCTTTACAAACTAGGCATCTCTTTTTTTGTATTATACATGTTTAAACAAACTTGTTAAATATTCTGATAACATTCAAACAAAAACAGAAACAGAAATAATCTTCCCTGATGTAGCCTTTACGTACATCTTAACTTAAAACACTTAATATGTGCAGTACACAATTATACTGTAGATATTAGATAAACGTAATACACTTGTAATCTATTTGGTAATCTAAGGACAGGAATGCTGTCTGTATTCTGTGCTGTGTTCCCAGACTTGATTTCTGAAAGGTCTGGTTTTAAATCCAAAAATCTCTAGTATATATAATCTATAACTCCTACCTTGAAGTCAGTGTTACTCAGTACTACAGCTGTTACTTAGATTGGAATTTACATGTTGTATTTTGTAAAATAATCTAGGTTTAGAATGAACCATAACCAGATATATATATTTGCCTTTGGCCAATGTAAAATGTGAGTGTAATGAAAGGTAAATAGTAATAATAATAATAATAATAATAATAATAATAATTATTATTATTACTATAACACTTGTCATGTGGGAACTGTGAGATGACGGGAAGTATGAGTAAACAGATGGATTACACGTTCATTGACTGTGATCATATTAAATGAATAATTAATTAATTAATTAATTAATTAATTAATTAATATGCAATACTGAAACATATGGGTTACTCTATGCTCACTGTCTGAAGAGCATGTTGCTCCATACAGTATCACAGCAGGCTTATCGACACTTGGCCTATAGTCTCCTGCCGGAACAGACGAACCTTGACCTTTGAATGACGGACCACGGGGGAGGACATACCTACTGTCACACCTTAGTTACATTTGCACTGCACTGGCGGCCTGCAGATGGGATGAGATGATGGTTAATCACACAGGGGAGGTGCAGGGGTGGAGTTGGGTGGGTATGGGGAGGCGTGCAGGGCAGGGCAGGGCGGGGGTGGGGGGGTAGCACAGGCCAAGAGAAACCAGAGAAAGGGAACAGCACCGCAGGTTTTTACCATGAAAGGAAAAACATCCTGGCGGTCGACATTGTAAGTTGTGTAGAACGCTGGACTCAATGTTCCCATCGACCGACCGCTGCCCAGATAGTCTAGTAAGCATGGCCCAATCACTGTCTACAGCCTGTAAAGATGCCTTGTGTTGGGGACATATACATGTGTAGGACGCGGTAGATGTGGCATGCAAAGGACATTCCGTGAAAAAGTTTGTTTATACGATGTTTTGTCAAAATGTTCACAATCATCAGTTCTAGGTTTGTCAATGTTGTGATATTTTTCTGAGGAGCTTGGCCTTGTTCTGCGCAAATGATACAGCGGGTGTTATTACAGACCTAGGGAACCCCAGTCCATACCTGACGGGTCGCTAGGGGCTTTCACAAGTCACCTGGAGCCCAGGAAAGCTAGCTGATTTGCGTGACATCATCACAAGGCACGAGCGTCACACCTGTCCCGTCAGATTAAAGAAGCATTGGCTATTGAGCGCGTTGGCAGGGGTAGCTTTCATTGATCTTAATAATGTCCGCCATAACCTGTCCTTATGAAACACGGGAGCGATGCATGCACACAACACAGACAGCTATGAATGCGATGTCAACCAACGCCCTTTCAGTATAGAAGCTGCCTTATAGGCAACGGCCTACAACCTGGAACACTGCCTATTTACGGATGTACCGTAACCTTACCTGACCCTTAAGCATCATTGTGTCTTGTTGGATCTAGGCTTAGAGCTCTATTCACAATATATTAGGATTGTTTACTACTGCTGAAGGAATTTACTCCTTGACCCTCTGTGTTGTGCCACAGACGTTGTCCTAGTTACAGTATGCATGTTTGTGAGACTCGGATTGGGGAAGAATTGAAAGTGCTTGGAGAGTGACGAAAAATGATAATCTGAAATACCGAAACTGTACCGTTGAGAATGAGTGTCAGTATTATTGGCTTATGTCAAGGTAAAGAATATTCACAATCAAATGTTCTACAAAAATTCCATATCCCTTTAAAGCCCGAGTATGACCCCTGGCTTGGGCATGAACAAACTGAGAGTTTGTCACATGAATTCATCGGAGAATTAATTTAAGAGCGTTATAAATTCATGACTTTGAGCTTGTTTTGGGTGAGACAGTTGAGCTGCTGCCTCAAGGGGCATTGTGTCATGTTGGGTCATATTCTGTGTAGTTAAAAACACTAGGAGCTCTGGATATACACAATCAGATATATTGATCAGTGAGTGACCACATAAGAAGTCACGTTGTTCCCAGGACAGGTTGTCATGGAAACGGCACAACATGCTAACTGTCCATGTCATGTAATGTGCCTTCTCACTCAAAACAATTCCATTGTGTCATACATGGCATGTATTGTTGAAATGAGAAGAAAACGCAAAAATGTAGCAGCAAATATGTTCAGTGTTGTGGAGTGAAAACCCCAGATGTTACCTAACTGGGCTAACGGGTATGCAAATATATTTTATCCTGTTGAAAAATGTGATGATGAGCTGATTTTGACAAGTGTTACTGCAAGTGTTAAATTAAATGTCGTGATTTGAATGCCTGAAAAAGCAAATGGCTTAATGTTGAAATTTCATCTGTAAATATATATTTACTGCAATGTTGTCCAGGTACACAGTTTAACCAATGAATTGCACAAAAAGACAATTCTTTGTGTGTGCATCTTTTCATGGGTTCAGACTGATTTATCTCCTGTCCAGGGGCGCTTCTCCTGACGAAGAGAACATCTCTATTCAATACCATTTTATATATTTAGCATGTTTCTGTGATTTGCTGAGCCGTCCAATGAAAGTGTTTCAAAGAAAGACAGTCCAAATAAATAAATAAATAAACATAAATTAATGAATAAACAAATAAATAAATAAATAAATACATGTAAAACACAGAACAGATACAAACTAAGAATATCACAGCAGAACTGCTGGACACAAACAACTAACATCAAACCAAACCACGATAACACCGGAAACACACAAAACTATACACACAATGTTAGGAAACACAATAAATGTACACAAACTTTACAACAAAGAAAGAATACAAAATAAACTAGAGAAAAGAAAATATGAGAGAGAGAGAGAGAGAGCGAGAGAGAGAGAGCGATAGAGGGATAGAGAGAGAGAAAGTTGCTGAGTTGATGTAGGTAGAGAGGTAGACAGGAGCTTGGTTGACCGTTTGACCTTGACGAGGCTGCCTAAGGTCAAACGGACAGGAGACTCAGAAGCTTGACAAAAACACACGCGCTGGTCTACAAAATGAAAGAGCACAAAAAAGCACAGACCCACCTTCAAAGAGCGATCCCTCTTTAAAATCAACAAGCAGCACCGCCACTCCAATACAGGGATGCCAATTACCCATAATCCCCCATTTCCACCACATGCTCAAAGGCGCATTAACGACATACTTGGCGGCCATTTATATACACTAGTCTAAGAAAGTTTCATCTCGTTAAATTGATGATATTGTATACAACATCTAAATATGTTTATATTGTTGTTCATATCAGGTATACATTGACATAGACATTATGACCAATCAGGTGCTAGAGAATCCGGTCCTATGGATGAGGCAGGGATCTAGTTTCCTTGTTCTTTACAGTAAGAAGAAAATACAATCCCTGTCTTCACACTGTACTCAAGATTGCAGGAGAAATTTGAGACCGCTAGGTCCAAAAAGAAGTTCTAGCATCCACAAATCTCAAAGTTGCAGTGCCAGCAATTTCTTTATTGTTTCTCCAAAACAGCTTGCTGTTTGGTTTTTAAAGAGGGATTCATTGACATGGCATTTAAGTAGCACTTTATATAAAGGAACTGATCAAATAATGAGGTCTGGTATCTCTCAGTGACAGTCAGATGGCTTACCTTAGACCTGTCTGTCTGCGTCCAGTACCTGTCTGTCTGTCTGCGTCCACCTGTCTGTCTGTCCATCCGATCAGTCACTGTGTTTATACTTCAGCCACCATGTGTAGGAGACTTTCCGTTACACTGGACCGGTCTTCCCAGTGCAGACAGGAAGTCCCTTCTGCGCTGGGAAGGGTCTCCGAGACAGGACACGCCCACAGCGCCACACAGTGGCCAGCGTTGTAATGGCATCCAATTGAGTTCAATTTATTTCGGCCTTGTTTTCACGGAGCGTAGCGGTGGCATCACAGAATGCCCTGCCGCTTTCAGCGTGGCATGTCTCGTGACCTGTGAGCTCTACGGCCCTGCTGACCTCCACCTTCACCAAGACGGCCCTTCCACACGGCTGCGTTCAGCAAGGTCGGCCAGTGGTTGGCCAGTGGTACAGTAGGCACACCATACGCATGGCTACGGTGGCGTGTGCGTGTACGCTAGCGTTAGCGTGCGTTTATCTGTGGCCGTGGATTCTAACGTTAGCTTGTCGTTAGCGTGAGCTTATCTGTGGGCGTGTATGCTAACGTTAGCTGGACGTTAGCGTGCGTTTACAGTATCTGTGGGCGTGTATGCTAACGTTAGCTGGACGTTAGCGTGCGTTTACAGTATCTGTGGGCGTGTATGCTAACGTTAGCTGGACGTTAGCGTGCGTTTACAGTATCTGTGGGCGTGCCGCCGTCTGCTCAGGTGGAGGTCAGCTGTCAGGCGTTTATACACCAAGGTGACAGAAGAAAAACAACAACAGAAATAAGCCACGGACGACAACAACAACAACAACAATAACAACAACAACGACGACGACGACGACAGCAGCACAACGACAACACAACACTCAGACAGCGGGTATACGGGGACATGTGTGTGTAAACGTGGAAGAATGAATAAGCCCACATACAAACGCGTGATATCACACAACCTGAGGAGAGACACAACACACAACAACACAACGACGTGAGACAGCAACCTCTCCTTGCATTCACATTTAGCTTCAGTGTGCACACACACACACACACACACATACGCACACACATAGTCCCTCTCTCTGTCTAATATTGGCTAGAAGGCACAGACACAATCTAGAGCACATGTTAATAATTGCACACATCAACCATTACAGATGTTTTTCTTTTAATAATTATTTTCTTTACACGTCTTTATATGAGGACTCAAGTCATTTCAGTGTTCCATTGAATTCAATGTAGCAGTCGCTAAAGCCGTCTTGAACTGAGGTTAGGTTTGACTGGATAAAATGCTCTCTCTGATCAAGAGGATAAACCTCGCCAATAAATCGTCTTCTTTCTTCTATTAATAAAGAACTACACGTACCCAACCTGAGCTCAAAGGCCATAAGTGGCCGGTAAACACGCACACAGGATAAAAGACATGGGGACACTTTAAAAGACACCAGCGAACACACAGACATGAAACAGAGGTTGGAGTGTGTGGACAGCAGCGTTGTGTCGTGACCTGAGGTGCTCTGTGCTTCCAGAGTCAAAAAAACTCCCAAAACATGCTAGCTTGTGTGTGTGTGTGTGTGTGTGTGTGTGACATAGTGGTTGTTATGAGCCTATCGTCTTTCCTATAGAACGTTCGGAACAAGGGGGCTCCGTTTAGTCTCCGGGGGAGCTAGGGGCGTTACCTCGGCTGCCTAAGGTTCACTCCAAGAGGAGGTGGAGTTTGCATTGAGGTCCTGTTGTAACAGAGACCCTTCCATCTTATACCATCTGGCAGGGCTGTTGCCTGTGCTGTGGTGTTGGGTGGCTGGTGTGTCGCGGTGAGGGGGGGGGCGTTTTGTGAGGGCACGCGCACACACACACACACACAGACATACGTACAGTCACATGCACACACACGCACGCGCACACACACACACACACAGACATAAGTACAGTCACACGCACACACACACACACAGACATACGTACAGTCACATGCACACACACGCACACGTACACACACACAGACATACGTACAGTCACATGCACACACACGCACGCGCACACACACACACACACAGACATAAGTACA
>JAODTR010005526.1:0-11338 GCA_025399935.1 Amblyopsis rosae
TTGGACCCCTAATAATAATAATAATAATGAGAACAAAAGCAATAGGGCTCCTGCACCTTCGGTGCTTGGACCCCTAAAAATCTGTTGTCACTCACATATTTGTAAACAGACATACAACATGATGTGCTGTTCTTCTAAAAGGTTACATACCATGTACATAAACACCGAAGCTATACATTGAAGCGACGCTGTGTATTGGCTTAGGGCAAGGTTGAAGTTCTCAATGAAGATCTCAGGTGGACTGGCCTGGAGGATGAAAAAGGTAGTTTATTTATCATCTTATTGGAGAACTCATTTTGTGTTTGCTGTGGGCATTTCTAATACTTACATGTAGATGTGAGCAGACTTTTTTAAGATGAGCTGTTATTTTCAATGTTAAGTCTTTATAAAGTAGCTCAGAGTGCTGCTGGCAAACACATTTGTAGACATAACTGTAGAAAAGGAAATGGCAAACAATAAGGTCACTCACATAACACAGATAGAGAAACCCAGTATTTTACAAAGGACAGATAGGGATAATGTCAAATACTTCAAGACAGACAATATGCCCAACAATATACAGTTAATACGTTACTTTTCGTGTTGATTCTCCCACCCTTTTTAACAGAATGTCTGGTTTGTCTCACCTTTGACTTTTGTTGACCACTGCTCATGTTAAGTGACAACATAAATGCACTGCATACTCATCGCCTTTAAACATCCTAAATATGCAAGAGGTCTTACCTGTATATCTGCGCATAAGAAATAGAGATGTGGTCTGTGGGCTTCTGGATAAGCAGAAGATCAATAGCTTTCTCCAGGTGAGGCCAGTGATTTTTTTGGTAATCTTCTACAGCCATCGCATTTAGAACTAAATAAGGAAGGATAAAGTTTGGATTTAATGCCATGCAATGGTTCTTTCCAAAGGGTGCTCAGAAACTGAAGTATAAACTACTAATGTGACGTACCGGTACGTACGAATAAATGGTGGAGAAGCTGTGTAGTGTCACAACAAATAACTGCTGCATGTGTTATTAGTTAAACACAGTGGTCTACTGTAGTTTTGTGGAAACTTACGATACTTTGAGGTAGAGTTGCGAGTGGATTTGACAGCCATCGAGGTTGATGAAGTTGGACTATCGTTTTCACTTAGTTCACTGCCTTCGCTGCTGTTAGAATCGTTGTCCATGAAGTTCGGACCGGGGGCACTACTACCGGTATTACCGGAGCAGACCGCCCGTCGGCCCACTACGTCTCTTCCAGGCACGGGTGAATACGACTGAGGCTGGGGGAGCGTTGGGGCTATATCTGACAGCTGGGGCCAGTTGTACGGTTGAACATTACCGCTGCTCGCACAGTAGTTGTGATTGTGGTCATCGTTCATTTCAAAACCGCCTTGTTCCATATCTTCCATGTTGATTATGTTTTCGTATGTTTCTTATAGGCAGAAGCTCACAAAAACAAAACATGTAGAAATTAGACCATGTAGAGAAAGTGCCAAGCGTCTTTGGTGTCCATGTCTGTGTGCTAGCTGTTGTGGTTAACTGAAATTTTGCGACAGTTCGCATCATGTGACTACGTAGGATTTTGGGAAATGTAGTTATTTTTCAAGATGGCAACGAGCAGAGATACGAATCCTTTCATGCCCACATCACGAATTTGAAATAATGGGAAAATGCAAGTTTTTTTTTTCTTTACTTATAATAAACCCAACTTGCGAACATAGACAAACGTAAACAAAACAATATGCTTAAATAAAATGGCATGAAACTGTTTGTAGAAATGTATCTTACAGAGATTGGCTCAAATATGGTTTAACAACAATGCTGATTTTTACAGGCAGCATAATCCACTGTATAATGAAATAAATTGACTACCTTTTCTGCTTTATCAAAAGTGATAAGGTCAATTTTGCACAAAAAATATATAAAGAAAAAAAAGTTACATTCTCCTCTTCCACTCAATGAATATAGTCATGGTAAATCTTGATATACATTTAAGATAAAAACTATCCCCTACTCTGCTGAGTATGTCTCACAATAAGAGTATAAAAATATGAGGATTGACTGTAAAAAGTAGCTGCCATTTCAGAAGAAAACCCGATCAGCTATATTTTTAAGATGTTAATTTAAAAGATTAACAAAGCTCATGACAACTTAAAGGCTGATGATGTTCTTTGGTCTAGACTGAAGATGTTCCCATAAAAAAATAAATAAAGAAAAAGGAAGAACTGAACTGTTTGTATTGCAAGTGAGAGAATGCATTCAAGTGAACCATCTCGCAATCATTCATGTCTGTGTCTGAAACTCATAGTACCCACTATTTAATAGGCAGCAACTTTAGAACATTTCACATAGGTATTTCAAGCAATTGCAGAACACTACAGAAGACTGAGACTGCACTGTAAATTAAAAAAATGTATGGTGACAATATATGAATTGATGCTTCTAACTGTATGATGCAGTTAAGTGACTCTGGATTAGAGTATTCTCTACACATCTAAAACAATGTAAAAAATTTAATGAATATGTTCATGTAAGTACAGTTAAAGCCAATGCATTCTATTTAGACAGTAGCATATAGTATGAGCTTTCAGACACAATGCCAAGTGACCAAACTTGGCACAAAGAAGAACAAGAAAGAACAAACATGCTGCATATTCACATAAAACAGTCAATATCAACTTTATGAAATGTAATATTAAGGTTCATGGGTAAAAAACAAAACAAAAAAAAACAACATAAAAGACATGTAGTGCTTTGTAGACTGGCTAGTTCACAATTAAAGTTGTGTGGTGCTCTGAATATTGTTGGGCGTATTGTCTGTCTGCACTCTGGACAAGTCCTCACTGTTGTCTAGTGTACGTGCTATCGTGTCTCTGTAGCTAGCGTCTCCGTCTAGCATCAGTGCGCACGTTTCCTCCGAGTCGCTGTCCTCCTCTATCCCATCTCCACTGCAGCACGAGTCCTCGGTGTCGCTGTCACAGGAGCTCGACGTCTCGTCCTCACACTCTGAATAAACCTCGGCCCCGTGGAAGATGTAGTGATTTGGCGCTTGGAACAGGTACTGAGATGCTGGGGAAACAATGGCAATCACTAGAGAGCTACTGTGGCTGTATGCTGAATCTCAGCTCACAGATTTCAGCCCAGTAAATAAAACATTCCTTACAGTCGAGGCGCTTGCTGATTGGGCTTCTGTTGACTCGGCTCATCCAGCATCTTCTGCGAAATTCGATGTTGGTGCTACGGCACTTGCCATCAGCAGCCTCTTCTCTCTCCGCATCCTCCGGCAGCGAATCCGAAGACTCCGCCTCTTCCTCGTCGGGACGAGACTGCGCAGGCGCGTCGCCATTAGAGGTCTCTGCGGCATTCTGAGCGCCTGTGTCGTCGGGCGGCTTCACTGCAGAGTCTGTGTCGCGCTGCACCGCTTCCTCGGGTGTGTCCTCGCTGGAAGCAGACGAAGCCTCGCAAGGCACTTCCTCGGTGGGAGCTGCTAACCGAGGGGGCTTCTCTGTGATCTCACCGAGTCTAAAGGTGTTGTAGCACAGCTGCTCAAAGTCCCCGCCCAATCGATGACAGAGCTCGTTGACAATTACGTCACAATCTCCAAGTAGCTCTACGTCGAAATTGAGGTGAGGCAGCTGCTCCCTATTGATCAGGACCTGAGGCACTTCATGAGGAATGGCGTCTGGAGGAAGAAACAGGGACAACTGCTACACATGGCTGTACCCCAGCGAGCCCAATATGTGAAATACTGACAAAAAAAGAAGAATGTATCATCACAATACGTACTTGGGATAAGAGCAACTGGTCGGACTTTAAGTGAGGAGCCAATAACTATCAAGAGGTCAACCTCATCTTTATCTTGCTTCATGGCTCTATGGAACATCTCTGGAAGGTTTTCTCCAAAGAATACAATATCTGGCTTCATGATTGCCAAGGGTATATCTGGTGGACATTGTGGACAGCGGGGTACAACCTATTTGTTTCACAAGTAATAAATAAATAAATAAATAAATAAATAAACAAACAAACATTTCATCAGTAGATTAGACCAAAGATACACAGCGAGTGTTATAATTTGCCCTTGTGGTGATACAGGTTGGCACAGCAGTAAATACTGTACATATTCATGGACCTCACTTAGTGCGCTGGGGCATTCCACTAGCCTGGTGTAAGCGTGATGTAACCAGATCTGAAATTCACTTGGTGAATAGGGTCTGGACGTGCTCCATTGGATGTTGTTTGCAGTCTTTTGATTTATAATGGGTGTAGAACTTAAATTTAAAGAGAAAAAATGATTGGCACAACTGTAGCGTTGCTAAAACTGTATCGCTTCATCGACAATTTTCAAACAAACGCTTGACCAACGCCATTGCACTTCACCACCCCCATTGGTCCGCCATCCAGAGTGGCTGTGCGAATGCTACATTTAAAAGGGTTTCCATACAATAATATTTTAGCTTTAACATTTTGCTGAGAGTATGGTTGGACAGAGCCAGGCTAGCATTCCACCGCTCCAGAGTTCAATAGCTTTACGATACTGCACTCGGCCACCCTGTTCTGTGAGCTTGTTGAGCTGTTGTTGCTCCTAGTCGTTTCCACTTCACAATAACAGAACTAACGGTTGACTGGGGCAGTCTAGGAGGGCAGACATGTGATCTCCTAATTTGGTGGAGGTGGCGTTCTAATGACAATTTGCATGAATGTATGTAATGTAATGCAATATAGTGTCCAAGTGAAATCACGAAGCATACAGTTGTCAATAGTTACTTGATGAATGCTGTCATTTGGATGATGTAATCTTTTTCTATAGTGCATCTTTAATTTCCTACAATTATTCTGAAAATACCTGACTGAAGATGTCTTCCCTCACAGCCTCACAATCTACTTTGTGTTTACAGACAAGACAGGATGCAGTTGCAAATGACCCTAAAAACAGGAACATTTGGTCACCAACACCTTAAGAGAATCAATAAAATGCAAACACATCATATGTCCTATAAATATCACTTACCGTGACATTGGATAATCCTTTTAACACCGGCTACTTGCTCTAATGTATCGATATTCTGTGTGTAATTACGCAACAGCTTCCCCTGTTTATCCAACATGGATATGAACTTGTGACAGGGTGATGGGTGGAACTGGCCGGGGTAGATTTCCTGCAATCAAAAGTATGTTTTTGTAATATCAATACAAATACCCTGTGTTATTATAGCAGAATAAATATGTACATATGATATGATTTTTGTCAATAATAATAATAATACAAGATAAACAGTGAACAAACCTTGGCAAACTTGAAGAATGGCCTTGGGTCTCTTCTGAAGTATTCAATATCAAACATTGATTGGGGATCAGGAAGATCGGGGAAGTCTACTGCAAGCCTTGCATAAATGCCATCTCTGGAACGGAAGTCCGGTATTCCACATGAAACAGACACCTTTAAGGAAAGAGTAGATATTTTGGCAGGCTCATTAGACCAGAAGCAAAGTGCCACAGACAGCGGTGGAACATCAACGATAACAGTCGCATGGCAGGGTAGTATATTGGCAGTGAACACGTACTCCAGCTCCAGTCAGAACAAGGATCTTTTTACTCTCATGGAGAAGACGGACCACATCCTCCAGGGTGTTGATATCCTTGCGCTTCTTTCGTTTGGGAGGCTCCGAGATGTTGATAATTATCTGCCACAAAGTCATGTCATCTATATCTGGTGGGAGAACAGTCTCAGGGAGCAAGTCCTTCAGAATGGTCCTTGGATCGGTCTCCCTCATTATGTGTTGCTGTATGAAGCTGTAGGAGCCTGATAACAAAAATATATACACATCACATAGTCACTGACCAAAACGACTGATTTTGTACCCATCTAAATTTCATATAACTAAATAGCTGGAATCAATAATAATAAAAAAAAACGATTACAATGTTAGTCATCTTAGTACCTATTTGTGGTTGAGGTGTCCAATCACTGGAACTTGCGTGAGAGGATCTGTCATCATCCTCATTTACATGCTCTGGGGTTTCAGCTAACCCGTTTGACGGATGCTCTCCATCATGCACAAGAGAATCTAAACAGTAAGTAAGACAGTTACATAATGATACATTCTGATCAGTTATGATCAAAACGATCAATTAAGCAGATTACATTTACAAAAGGCTTTGATCAATTTATAATTTGGTATTAAAGTATTAAGAAGCAGACCAGACTAACCAAGGATGCTTATCTTACTACAGGTAGACCAGGCATAACCACTACTAGGCTATCATCTGCCATGCTGCCATATGCGTGTCTGTTTACCAGCAAGTGAGCTATACAGTGAAAGCAGAATATGTAGTTACTAGTTATTCTGCAGAAACATGTAATAAACTAAGGCAGGTGCCACAAGAAAGGACAATGCTGATTAACCTACAAATTAACACATTCAAAACCAGTTCAACACATAAGAGTTGTACTTTTGTAGGGATGCCAATTAAATCCCTGCCAGAGTGTAACTTTCATACAACACCTGAGAACCTTAAGTAGGCTATTGTAATATGACTGTGATCAATCATATCTAAATTATATTAGCTGCTTTGCGTGCAACTACTTTTCTCGCCGGTAAGTTGGGAAAACAAAGCACAGAGCTCAGACGGGCACACAAACACGAAGTGCTCACTTGTCCCAGTCTGCATACCTGACGCATCAGCAAGTGTCCCAAGTACAGCTCTCTCGTTTAGTTTCACCACTGTTCTGTCCTGCTCCGACACCAGCAGTCCAAGTCCATTGTCTCCGCATAATGCTGCCGGGGCCTGTTCTACCGCCATCACCGGCTCCAGCTCGCCTACTGGCTGCGCAAAACTCACAGCTGCCTTCCAACTCTCAGCGGCCTCCGTTACACATGAGATTGGCTCTGTACTGGCGACTTTGAATCCATAACTCGGAACGGGGCAGAGTTTGGACTTCTTTGCAGCGGGAACGTCCATATCTGTGTCGTTGGCGCAGGCCCTTACAAGAATGTTCTCTTCGTCCGCCATCTTCAGCCAGTAAAGCCGAGAACCGTGTGGTGAAAAAATGCTTCGACAGCTGAGTGATTTGCATTGCGCACGTGATTCGCTCTCAACCAGTTGCCGGCCCATGCGTCACTTCTTTACACCAATGACGTCAAACCATAACACAATTTGTCATGAGGTGAAAATAATATTTCCACTAGTTGTTAAGTGTTTTGTACGCATAATTCCACACCCAAGAAGCCTTATGTGAATATGTGCATACATAAACTGCCCCCTCATAAATAATAATAAAAAAAAATTATAAAAAAAACCACTTACGTAACAATTATATTTATATATATATATATATATATATATATATACATTATAAATAGGATTCATTAAAATTTGCTTGTTGCCTTTGTTGCATAGAATGTACTAGTATTATCTAAAGCAGTGACGCAACATAAAAGTGTAGGCGTATAAATATTGTGCAAACAACAAGTTCAGAGCGCCCGTACATCTGATCTCACATCAGTACGCAGCCGCTGCAACTAGGGGGACTCGAGGGATTGCACATTAGTTGCCATTGCCATTTCCTGCAGTCAGACACATTTTACCACCAATTTGCGCACGGATTTGTGTGCTTTATGGAGGGTATTTTGTATTGCAAATCAGTGGACTTGGAAGACTACTACGCATTATTAGGATGTGATGAATTGTCTTCGGTAAGGATCGCCCTATTTACTGGATATACAGTAAAACATATGTATTTTACGGAATTTATTTGGTAACGTTTTGATAATGATGGTTATTGGGACAATATGCAAATGTAAATGGATGTGAATACTTTTATCTATGCAAGTGTGTGGAATTATTGTTTCGATGAAGTCAATAATTTTACAGAAAATAGTCTGAACCAAGACCTGTTGATGATGCCAAAAATAATCCGACCATTTTATTCATATTTTTCCTGAATAATTCTTGACGCTAAATGTCGTCTAATGAACAGACAGAACAGATTGTCAACGAGTATAAGATTAGAGCCCTGGCATGCCACCCAGACAAAAATCCAGACAACCCAAGAGCAGGTAGGCCTAGATATGACAACAATCAGTAGTCTACTGTCAGACATACTTCATATATTTTGTAGCATGCATGTTGTTGATATGATATTGTTTTTCTTTTTCTTTATTATTTTAGTGAATGAATTCCAAAAGCTCCAAGAAGCAAAAGATGTTTTATGCAATGAAAGCAAAAGAAAAAACTATGACCTTTGGAAAAGAAGTGGAGTTACCATTCCATTCCAAGACTGGCAAGCCTTGAATGACTCTGTGAAAACAGTATGTCACTTTGTTACTTCATTTTCAGTTTTTTTTTTTTTAGGGGGGGGGGGGGAATATAATACTCTGTTGATATACGTATATAGGACATTATTATATTAACTTATTTGAAAAAAATAAAAACTATTTCAGTCAATGCACTGGGCTGTGAGAGCTAAGAAGGAGCCAATGTTGGAAGGTGCAAAAGCTGAAATCCCTGTCACTTCTCACGAAGACCTTATTTTTTGTCGGGCAACACCTGTATTAACATCTGATGAAGCAGATCTATCTACAGGTAATTCACATTCCAAATACTCATGATATATACACATATTGTAATGTGAAGATTGGGTAAATGTAATGGAAAGCATATGTGTTTGAGATGTGTTGATTGATTTCCTGGAGGTCTATCATGCCCACTACTTGTATAATACCTATTGTACTGATTTGTAAGCTGCTTTGGATAAAAGTGCCTGCTAAATGCTGTAAATATATCGTAAATATAATATCATGATGGTGTGTTGACAAGTGGTGTGGTTACTGAATGTGCTTGATTTAAAAAATAATACAAATGTCTTTTAAACCCGCCAAACACACCGTACAGGCAGTAAAATCAACAATAAACAAACAAAGCATTGGTCAAGATCATCAGGGACCGTATTCCATCTTGATGATTCATCTGAATAGTGTATGATCTACTGAGAAAGGGCACCAAGTGTTTCAGTGCCAATTAAACCTACGATCATTCTAGGACTGCTCCTTTATACCTTTGCCTTTGAAGATCAGTGAAGAGACTGTAACCCTCATCTGCAGTTGGCATAGCGACAGCAGTTTGTCCAGTCAGGAGAGAATGCAAGAAAGGTGCTACTTAGGTATAAAATTGACAATTGGAGGCCATTTTGCTTAAGGGGGGATGGGGCCTTGTTTACAGATCAGATTCTATTTTAGGTCATGAAATAAGGCATATAGTCACTTTATCAGACAGAAGCAAAAAGTATGTGAAAAATAATAATGGAACATTTTCATGTCATTGGCATTTAGGTGACTACTGCCATCGGCGTTTCCGTTGGTCTGCTGGCTCTCCCTCTATTCTACTGCGGAAGTTCCGGAATTATGAAATCTAATATTCATATTTGTATTTGTCTAAATATGTGTCTACATCAATTGTCATATATGTTGTAAATCCTGTGAAATAATCTGAAACACTGGTTTCTCTATATGGATGTATTTACTTTTAATTTTGGAGTAGGCTATATTTCTGTGCAGGTGTTATTATGCAAAATCAGTTTTTATGTTAACAACTAGGCAATCTATAATGTATTGTATAGGCCTATGCATTTATCACAACACATCTCAAATGTTGGATTAATGTTATGCTATGTTGGTATAAAATACAATGATGCAACATTATATAAACTTGCTTGATCCTTCTTGGTAGATATAATCAATTTCTCAATCTCAGCCATTTGAGCCAAATGTTATTATAGTTTAAAAAAAGCATTGAATAAAAACATCACAATAAAGGCAAATTACCACTTGAAGGAAACAACACAAAAAAGTAAATGTGTGTTTGGCAGATTATTTATTTGTTGTAACAATGCTTCTTGGCAACACATGTTATACAATTGGTAAAATGGATTATTCCCTTTTTAAATGGTGCCACATTTGTAAGGAACATGCATTTGTGAGATGAGTATGTGGGTTGCGCCCATTAAAGATTTGCCAAAATCTTCTCTGACAATGCCAAACAGGTGGACTGGATGATTGAAGTATGAAGTAACAAGACATATTTGGCAATTTTACAATTTATTCATTTAACAAACAGGAGCGTCAGTAGCGTGTGGAAGAACCATACACAGCAACAACAGCCTGGCACCTCCTCTTCATGCTAACAGCCTGGTCACACACTGCTGTGGGATGGCATCCCATTCTTCAACCAGCAGCAATCAGCCATTGTGGTTGTGGTCACTCTGGCACAAAAAGTAAGGAAATTAGTGAACACTTGTGGGATGAGATTGGTCTGATCCCACAAGTGTTCACATATTAACTTGTTGTGCGTATAGGCTAGGCCTACTACTTTTATCATGTAATTCATTTACACTTCCTTTGTAACTTTTGTTTGAGATTTTTTTGTGTGTAGATTGTTTTCCTGAGACATTTAAAGGAAATCGTGGATAAGACTATTTATTGTAGCCTATTTTTGAGGCAGGCGCCAATTGTGCTGTGCGCATGCGTGCACCTGCTCCACAACTATGGTATGTCATTGGCCAGGGCCGTTCATTTTCTCCTGTGACTGGTGAATCACATGCCACTCAGAGCTCAGTCGGGGTCATATTAGAGCAGACATATTTTCAGGTCATACCATAGGCTGCTGTATCTGAAAGTGAATCCAATATGGCAGGACGACTTGTACTTCGGGCTTGTACATTTCAGTTGTCAAGAAGACACAACGTTGCGCCTAGATATCTGCAGCGTGCTATGGCCACTCTGAAAGGTGAGATACAGTATATGCTGACAGCCTACACGTTAAAACGTCTTCGAATGTACAATAGACAGGTCAAAACCGCGTAGGCTACCATACGGAAAATGTGGCTATTTCAACTGTCTTAAGACACCCTACAGTAGACTACGTATTTTTCAGAGTTGTGTTTATGAGCGAGTGGATCTCACTTGACGTTTAATAGCGATACAGCTTAGGTTACTTTTTTCATTCACGCAAAATATGTATTAAAATACGAATGCTACAGTTAATGTTATTATAGTATAATGTCAATGTTAAGCAAAACTAGTTTGAAAACACGTAGGCTAATCAAGGTCATATTCGGTTTTATTCATAGAAATGCGGCGGCATCTTATGGACCCGCCTTTAGAGGGCGACATGGCTTGCTGTGTAGAAATGCACGTAGGCCTACTACAGCAATACACATTTAGTGAGATCGTTCTAAATGTGACAATTAAAGAGATGTACCGTATTGAAAATGCAATTTTTATCCATCCATCCATCCATCCATCCATCCTCATCCGCTTATCCAGAGTCGGGTCGCGGGGGCAGCAGCTCCAGCA
>JAODTR010005527.1:0-11337 GCA_025399935.1 Amblyopsis rosae
TGCTTTCTCTGTAACTTTCCATTCTGTCCCAACCTTGTCTCTCAGACTGTTCACTTTTAAGCAATAACACACACACACAGCCTTTATAATATGTAATATATATCTAAATAGAATATCTAAAATGTTAAGCACAATTTTCTACACTTCTTAAAGTTAAATAATGACAAAACTGAAATCCTACTTGTTGGCCCTAAAGCATAAAGAGAAATGTTGCCTGGTAATCTAGGAAATCTATCACCTTGGATCAAATCTGAGGTTACCAGTCTTGAGCTGTAGTCTACAGTCTACTATAGAGACTAAAGTTCATTCAAAACTCTGCAGCAAGGCTTAAACTAGAACTGAGAGGCGAGAACATATTACTCCAGTATTGGCTGATCGGCACTGGCTACCAGTAACATGCAGAATTGATTTTAAGGCCCTCCTCCTTACATACAGATATATCGCTCAATAAATTGTAAATTACGTACCATCTAGAACACTGTGGTCATCTGACAGTAGCTTATTCAAAGTTTATAATAAGAGCAATAAGAAAATCGGCGATGCAGCGTTTATTAACTATGCCCCTAAGCTATGTAACAGCTATCAGGAAATCCTGCTGAGTAAATATCTTCTATTCTACTCAAATTATCTTTTAGCTAGCTTGTAACTGCACTGCTCTTTACACCACCAAGTATTTTTTTAACTCATCTATTTATATTAGGTTTTAACTACCTTGTAACTGCACTGCTATGCACTGCTTAGCTGCTATAGAAAATTGTGCATGTGCAACGTGTCTATCTTAATCTGCTGTTATATTATTTTATTTGCTATGTCATTTCAGTATCATGTTTATTTTTATTGTATTCTATTATTTTATCCATTCTTATACCCCTTATGTTGCTAATGTTAATAATATGATGTATTCCTACAGACCCATGTTAATCCTATTGACTCTGTAAACTGTTAGTAATTCATACTACTCCAGGTATAAATAAGTTATAGTACATGCATGGTGTATACAGTGTTGGGCGACGCTACTAGTTAAACTACATTTCTAGCGAGTAGCGTGGCGGTAGCGTGGCAGTAGCGGCGCTGTTTTCTGAATCAAATAGCTTTTCAGTAGCGAAGCACTTTAATTGATCAAGTGCGGTAGCATCCACAGAACCTACATTTTCCCAAGCATTTCTGAATCTGCAGCTCAAGCTTAAGTCTGATACAACTGCTAAGAATCAGTACGTGATGCCATCACATACACGGACTTAGGCTACATGTGATGCCGTGAGACTGAGTCTGTGATGCAGGAGATTGAGGGGGAATAAAGACAAGACTGAGTTTACGTGATAGAAAGAACAGTGAGAGCAGAGAACACAGCGTATTGTTTAATAAACAGTTGAACTGAACAGTTTTGCCCTGTTTATTTGTTTGTTTGACTTACACTTTTGAACGTTGGTACAATAAAATGTAGAAAAAATATATCTTAAATGTAGTGAACTAACTTTGCCGTGTTGCTGTATCTTAGTTTGCTACATTTCTCTTGGGAGTAGCTTCAGTGTAGTGAAGCTTCATTTAACGTAGAGTAACTGGTAGCTCAGCTCACTACATTTTCAATGTATCTTGCCCAACACTGCTGACTGGTAGAAGTCAGTGTACCAGCTGCCTCGCTCTCCAGTCATTTCCCTCCCCTTCATTTCCAGTCCCTCTCCAGTACAATAACTGTGGATGCCTGCACAATCTGCACAATTGTTTCCAGTTTGCAAGCGATTGGATTACTGAACATTCGGAAGCGTGCAGCCATAATGCCAAAGGCATTCTCCACAACCCGTCTCGCTCTGGCCGGCTGACAGTTGTCAAAGCGCTTCTTGTCAAACAGGTTAGAGCCTTTACATAAAAAAAAAAAAAGCCATTGTCTGTCAATAGCTACTTATAGGCTACTGTTCTCGGCTTAATTTGATATTTTAAGCAAAGTGCCAATTGTTAAATATTATAACAATATAATAATAATTATAAATATAAATATAATTATAATAATAATAAATATAATAATTGACGGCTGTCGGTCGATTAAAATATTTTATTGTGATTAATCCCATGCTTAACGAGTGAGGAGTAATGAGCTATATTAATAATACTAATTATACTAATTATCGCTCATTCTAGCTTATTGTAGGCATAGTCATAAGAACAAAATCTTTTTAATTGCTCACCTGGATACGGTCTCATGAGATTCATGAGACCGTATCCAGGTCAATAATGGAGAAATGTCCTGCAAGGGAAAATCTTTCGTATTAAAGTCGTATGGCCTGGGAATGTGAGGCAATAAGGTAAAGCACTTTGAATAAAAGCGCCATGTAAATGCAGTCCATTCACGAGGAAGGCAGGCATACGAAGCTTCCCGTTCATCAGGCAGGATCGCTCGGTCCAACATCCACACACGTGAAGCGTGCTTTGCAACACAAGCAGAGATCAGGATGACGGAGAAGCATCCCGCTGCCTGAGTTTGCCACTGCCCTTATTCTAACATGTTTGCCGTTGATTGCACCTAAGACTGGGTGAAGTTCCACAATTGCGGAAACCGCTCAGCGATATCCACCCATGGCCTATCAAGTCATAAAACTCCCCCCTCAACAGTATCCCAGCAAACGTCGTCGCTCGCAACCTTACATACAATGCTGGTTCCCATCTTATAGCTGACAGCAAGTGCCTGCGGGCCTGCTGGTATAAGGTATCTCGGAGTCATCGGCAGCCTATGGGACGGTTTCACGATCCGTGACAGGGGGTCATCAAATTTTAGAGTCGACATCCGAAAATAGTGTTAATGTTTCTACTCTGCAATCTCTCTCGTCGGCATAATACGATAATTTAACTTGCAGTCTTGTTAAGTAGACAAACATACCATCTTCGGTTCCTTTTATTTTTGTATCCGGAGATACAGCAGTAACAAAATGATGCACTCCTCTTCACCACCATTGAGTTTACCTGACTATTTACCCGAATCTCTGCTACCCCCTACTGGAGGAAAATGCATTGCATACAACAAGCTTAGCGCACAACCTGACGAGCATTCTTTATGTACTAAAAATACATGTGTAACGCTTGGGTTGCGTTCATGAGTGGGAGGAGCAAGTAAAGGGGGTGTTGTTTGCTTCCATGTGAAATGTGGGCTCATAAAGCCCTTTCAGACTGTAATGTAATTAAGGGCTACAGAAATACACTAGTCTGCAAGTCCCTGAGAATGAGGGCAAACTCCTGCCTGCTCCTCGTAATACACTTAAAGGTCTTATGGAACTTTTGCCAGAAGCGAGTTAGCCACGCCCATGGGCGTGTCTGTCAGACAGCTGACCCACATGGCTCTGGGCTGACCATAACACTAGAGACGACCAACATTGTGTCATTAACAATAACGGGAGAAAATCGTAAAATGGCAGGGTTTGGCTACCTGATGACCTATTTAAATTAAAAAAAATAAAACCGGTTTCTGTCTGCAGCCGGTGCAGTCCCACGGCTACGTAGTGATTCTTGTTTAGTGTGGCGTAGCATAGCAACCTATTTCAGCCTTCTGATTAGTCAGATGGCCTGTCAATCATACTCTGGCGAAAGGTCCATTGGAACTGCAGCGGCACACGGTACTGCCCATGTCATGACTGATGGAGCAGATTTACCCAGAATCCCTCACACTGAGAGATGTACTCTAATGGTGCTTACACATGATAAGCAGCTAAACAGATTTGCTCTACTTGTGCCATTACACACCTCTTCAAGATTGCCTATGACATTTGACTCTTTTTTCCACTCTCAATTTCATTTCATTTTATTGTATTTTTATTTTATTTATTTTATTTTATTTTGTATATACTTCTCAGATCAAATGTTTATTTCTATGTTTATTTCAGCCAACTGTTTTATATCTATGTATTTACTATGTAAGATGTCCTTGAGTGTTGAGAAAAGCGTCCAAAAAAAAAAGTATTATTATTTATTATTATTGTTTTCTTATGGGGAGGGGGGTGGTTCTTACCCTTGGCGCCACCTAGCGTTGCGTTCAAAGTTCAAATTATTTTAACTTTGACCTCGGTTGCCGGTGACCTTTCAAAGCGCAACCAGTGAGATCACAGCTGCATGTGACATGGCTCTCAAAAACCATGTCAGGTTCATTATTCAGTCAGTCATGTGACCAGTGACACTGGCACCAATCAGGAGTTGGTCCTGCGCTGCAGTGCCCGCTGCTCCCTTGAAGGATGGGCTAAATGCAGCATGAATATCACATGTATGTGTATGTGGCAATAAAAGAACATTCACCTTTACCGTAGCTCACTGTTTTTTGGTTAATAGTTTTTCTAGGCCCCTGACGTCTTTTGCCAGGGCATCTGTTGCTAGGACGGTTTAGTAAGTACATACTTGTCAGCAGCTAGAGGTAATAGTACGATTATGTCCAACATTCCCAATATTAGGGGTGTATATGTGGGCCGATGCATGATATGCGATTGCATAGGTGCGCTCTCTCTCTCTCTCTCTCTCTCTCTCTGTATACACCTGTACACCTGCAGGTACACAACCACCACTGCAACACGTGCCTTAACCCTCGGGCAAAGGGGGGTTTCTGGATGACTGCTGTGTCTTACTTGGTTTGAAAGTTCCAGATGCGGACAGAATGGTCCAAGGAGCTGGTGGCAATGAGTGGCTTGCGGCTGCAGACGGAGAGGCCTGTGATAGACTTGGAGTGGAGTGAGCAGCACAGGAACTCAAAACGCGCTGGCTCCCCCTAGTGGTCACCAAGAGAAAATACATATTTCACTATAATGTACATTCTCCAGCGCTGACGGTAATAAAACCTATAATTTTTTTAATTAAAAACAACTAAGACAACTGTGTGTTTTTTTATGTATTAATTATACTGGAAATGTACAAAATATAACAACTAGAAAAAGTATCTAAATATAAATATATATATATTTTGTTTTTTTTACGTCTAAAAAATACAAATGTGAGAAACAGCTGCTGTGGTCTCTACTTTTCTGCAGCCAGTATAGGATATAGGAGAGCTAGATGCTATATTCCAGAGCCATGGAAAGAGAGAGTTACGCCAATGGAATTTAGGTATTTTCAACGGTCACATGGTTCATAGAGAGGCAAAACCTATGGCAGGAAGTGCTTAGTGGGCAATTTTGATAAACAGTATAGATATATAACTTAATTTTTTGGTCATAAGTAGTCAATAAATGCTAAGTAATAGCTGCTTCTATGCTATATGATGCTAGCAGCTAGATGCTAGATGATATATGTTATATTATGCTAGGTGCTATGTTATATGATGCTAAGTGCTAGCTGCTATATGCTATATGAAATATGATCCCAGAACCAAGACTAAATAAGTCAAAAGCTAGGTGCTATATGCAATAAGATGATAGGTACTAGCTTCTAGATGCTATATGATGCTGAGTACTAGGTGCTAGTTGCTATATGCTACATGATGCTAGGTGCTAGCTGCTATATGATGCTAGGAGCTAGGTGCTATATAGTACATGATGCTAGGTAGTAGGTGCTAGCTGCTATATGCTGTATGCAATATGATGCTAGGAGCTAGCTGCTAGGTGCTATGCTATATGATGCTAGGTGCTAGCTGCTAGGTGCTAGCTGCTATGCTATATGATGCTAGGTGCTAGCTGCTAGGTGCTTGCTACTATGCAATATGATGCTAGAAGCTAGCTGTTAAGTGCTAGCTGCTATGCTATATGATGCTAGGAGCTAGGTGCTAGCTACTATGCAATATGATGCTAGAAGCTAGCTGGTAAGTGCTAGCTGCTATGCTATATGTTGCTAGGTGCTAGCTACTATGCTATATTATGCTAGGTGCTAGCTGCTATGCAATATGATGCTAGAAGCTAGCTGTTAAGTGCTAGCTGCTATGCTATATGATGCTAGGAGCTAGGTACTAGCTGCTATGTTATATAATGCTAGGAGCTAGTTGCTAGGTGCTCACCTCGGGGAGCAGACTGGCACGGTACAGCTGCCCTCGGTCCGTGCTGACGGCCAGGGTCTGCTGCAGCGGGCTCAGGCACATGGAGGCCACCTGCTGCTGCTCGGCACCGCTGTTGGGGTTGCTGGGCACCTTGGGCACAGCAGACATGTTACATGGAGGGGATAAGCACCTTAGAGAGCCCTCAATAGAACTCTATGGTAGAAGTACCAGAGACATTATATAGAGGAGACAGACCACTTAGAGAGTCCTCAGTAGAACTCTATGGGAGAAGTACCAGAGACATTATATAAAGGAGACAGACCTCTTAGAGAGTCCTCAATAGAACTCTATGGGAGAAGTACCAGAGACATTATATAGAGGAGACAGACCACTTACAGAGTCCTCAATAGAACTCTATGGGAGAAGTACCAGAGATGTTACATGGCTGCAATATTTACCTAGTGACACAACCACATAAACATGGCTGCTGCAGCAGATGCGTTTACCTGTGTCTCCCTAGTCTTGGTGTAGCCGCCCTCCTCCGTTGTCTCAAACAGACACACGGCCCCGGACGCCAGAGCACAGATGAAGCCCGTGGAGTAGGGCACAATGGAGGTGACCCCAGGGCTGGCCTCGGCCACGCGTTCCTCCTGGGCCTCCATCAGCGTCCTCTGGTCCATGGGCCTGGGGCAGAGACACAAGCGCTTGGGTGGAGACAGGCGACGTGAACCCACTGGTTGCTGCTGAGAAATGAATCCTGCAGTTCCCCGAGCGGCCACTTGAGGCTGGCTCCAAAAGTGTGTCAGTCTCATCTCCCTTTGGCCCCCCATGTTAAGATGTCCATCTTTACAGCAGAAATCACCATGTCTGCCTGCTACAAAGAAATTATCTTTTGGCCTCTATAGGTAGTTTCCCCGGTCATGATGGTACAGGGGGTGAATGTGTATATAACTCATCAGTTGAAAAGATATTAAGCCATACATTAATCCCATTATAATGGATAGGAGGAAGTTAAAGGTGTAATGAGGTACTGCAAAGATGGCAATGGCCAGAACCAACACAGCGTGGGCTTTAAAAACCTGTGTGTGACGTCACGGAGGGTTTGTGACTTATTTAAATAGTCTACAGAACAAGCTGTTCTCTCTCTCTTCCAGTTCATTTCAGTTCAAGAAAGGCTTTATTGGCATGACAAGGTCATTTCTCATATTGCGAAAACAGTACTGACAGGTCCTTATTGACATGAATGCATGGTGGTTGATGCAGGGGACAAGTCAGCCACAGTCTCTCATGTCGTGACAGGCTGTCACATAACATGCTGCTAGCCTACAGCACTCCCTGTCTTCTAGTAGGAACACTAGTTGGTCTTGTTTGGGGAGCTTCTCTTAATCTGTTGGGGCCATTGAGTGGGGATTAAACTGATTGAAATATTGAATTCTAAAATGTTTTGTGCATTGGGTGTGGAAGTGGGTTTTTGTCTCGGGATAATCCATGAAATATTACCAGTAAATTCCTTTGTGTCTGTTTTGAACCAGAATGTTAGTGACCACTGTGTGTGTTGCAATGACAGATAAATGATTGTTCATTGTTTTACATAATAAGACTCACATCCCTGATGAACAGACTTGAGCAAATATCTAATGCTTTTTTTTTTTTTTTCTAAACAGACTTCTATGTTTAGTGTTAAACACTGTCATGCAAAAAAAGAGAAATGTACATTTCTGAACTTTCTTTTAGGTCAGGCAAAATGTGCCATCTATGTGAGCAGAAAGTTGGATTTTTATGTGGATGTGGATGTGTTTTTCCAACTTGTCCAAATGGTTAAGGCCAGGGACTTTAACTACTATAGTTTAAATATCGTGTCACGTAATTACAGAGATTTACTTGGAAATACATTATATATGTTAGAAATCCATTCCTTTAAACATGTGAGAAAACTGTTAACTACATAGTATTGAGTTAGAATGTTAAACTGTACTTCATCATTTCTCTGTTCAGGATTTTTTGGGAAGGCCAGAAACAGGGAGCTATATATGTAGATGGTCACCCACTTTGCAGCCTACAGCCTACAATTCCATAGCTAAATCAATTTACTGTCCTTTAACAGCCTATGCCTTCAGTGCAGAAATAAGCAATGTGGTTAAGAGTCAATGTGCATTATTTGAAAGCTACTGGTTTAGTAGCCTAGCCTACCCGGCTGCCAAATCCAGTCGGCATTCTCGTGTTCAAATCAGCATCCAAATAATCCAACTGTCTTTATGTAGTCCCTCCCTCTTTCCAAAAGAAAATATAAACCACATATCCAAATGAAAGAATCCAATCCAACAAGCTGTAGGCTAGTTTAACTTGACAAGAACAGCATCTCACGGCATCTGCAGGTGTCATGCCAAAAGGTGATCTGCTAAAAAGTGGTCTGTTGGAAACTGATTTCGACCCACAAGAGCACACACAGCCCTATATGATAACCAATCTAATCCTTTTTACCAGTATAAATCTATTTTAAGTGAAAGCACAACTCATAAAATGCACGTCTACATTTTCCAATCAATGTTCGGCTGAGGATACCTTTTTGTGTACCATAGAACACGCAATGGGTGTGGTTACGCCTTCTGCTGACACACCGCCAGCGCTTGAGAACAGATAATGATGGTTATATTTATGGTTATATTTTCCCTGTTATTTTATAGACTTTTATTAATTCAAATTTGACTGGGTGGTTAATATTGCCTTTTTCTGTGGTGTGACAAACTCAAAACACTGTCTGTTTGCTTTACACCATATTTCAAATTTTCATAAGATAGGTTTCTTTAAAATAATATTAAGAGAGGCAACCTTTTATTTATTATTTATTTTTTTTGCGGTTTTATTTATTTTCACAAGCTAGCTTTTTAAATTTTCTTTTTATATGTTTTTCTATTATGCATAATCTTAATAATACTATGCACACTGTAATATTAGTGACTCCTTTCCTGATCATTGTCAATAGCCTAATTTAGCTTGTGTCTCATGTGATGGCCGAGCCTACTTGTGTTTGGCAGCTCTGCTCTACTGGAGTTTCACACTGAGGCCCGTTCTGTCTCACCCCATCTCCAGGCTATTTATCCTGCTGCCGTTTCTTGGATGACAACCAGATAGTGACCAGCTCCGGAGACACCACCTGGTAAGTGTACGCCGCCATTTGTGGCACCGCGGAGAATATATACGCAAGTGGCCTTACACTGCCATGAGCGTTTATTGGGCGCGTGTGCAACACATCTCTCCAGTACACTACAGTGGGCGTACTGCAAAGCTCGTGAATGTAAACACAATATCTTTATTGCAACTGCAATGTGCAACGTTTGTGTTGATTATTTGGTTACGTTAATAAATAATGTAATGAATAATAATGTGCTGGTGAAAGTTTATGCTTGTACACAACTTGGTTATAAATATTGTTATTTACGGGAATTAAAATAACGCACCCACTGTTAGACGTGTAGCTATACATTTAGGGAGGTGCACATACTGTATGGCTAACCCTGTGTTCACATCTCCGATGTATTCAACTCGTAAAGAGGACAAGAAAACGGACTCGTCAACGATTTGCGAGTTGAATACGTCAGCGGTGTGAATGCAGGGTTAGGCTAAAGCATAGAACCATTTATCCACCTCATGGGTATATCGTGTGCGTGCGTGCGTGCGTGTGTGCGTGCCTCCCGCAGTGCATTGTGGGACATTGAGACGGGCCAGCAGGCCACCACATTCACGGGGCACACCGGGGACGTCATGAGCCTGTCCCTCAGCCCCGACTTCAAGACGTTTGTGTCGGGGGCGTGCGACGCCTCGTCCAAGCTGTGGGACGTTCGCGACGGCATGTGCCGCCAGTCCTTCATCGGCCATGTGTCTGACATCAACGCCGTCTCTGTGAGTAGCCTATTATACGCTTTTCAAACCTTATTTGGGGGAAAAGTCACCAAACGTTTGAATACGCTTCTAGCAGATTTGACTGGCGACTGTATACATGCAGTTTTTATGTCCCAATTACATGCATTTACGGCTCTCTTCCCATTCATTTCAATACAGTCTTTCTAAATAACTGCCCGGGGCGTTTCAAAGATGGCTGCCGAGTGGCGAGACTTGCCTATAAGGACTTTGTTGGACGTATACTGATGGCAGTGGTGGATGTTTATCTGTTGTGTTGGTTATTTGTGATCTGACACAGACAACATTAGCCTACCCAGCTGCAGATTCAGAGTACATCTGTGCTATAATACTGTGCCACCCATATCAGCCACTGGCTGGACATGACTATGAAACGTACTTCTCTGGAGACAAAACACAATCATTTTTGTACCAGGCTATAAACAGGCCACTTATTTGCTTATTTCTGCTGTAACGTTTGACATTTTAACATGGAGGTCTATGGGATTTCTTATGGAGCCTGCGTCAGGCGGCCATTTGATGAACTGCAGATGTTGGTACTTTGCATGTGATTAATTTCTAAATGGTGGTAGAGCTAGGTGAGGAGAAAACAAACTGCTGTAGCGTTGATTGGTTAAAGGCCGCTGCAATAGTTTCAAAATGATCCAGAGGTCTACGCCCAGTAGGACGCAACGTCTGTGAACACTTAGCGTGTCCAGACCCTGTTCACCAAGTGCATTGTGGGGCTTTTTATTTGTTTCTTAATTTCCATTAGCCACAAATTAGTTTCAACAGCCCTCTCTCCTCCCAACCTCTCCCCTCCCAGTTCTTTCCCAACGGCAACGCTTTCTGCACGGGCTCAGACGACGCCACCTGCCGTCTGTTCGACCTGCGCGCCGATCAGGAGCTGATGATGTACAGCCACGACAACATCATCTGCGGCATCACCTCCGTGGCCTTCTCCAAGAGCGGCCGGCTGCTGCTGGCTGGCTACGACGACTTCAACTGCAACGTTTGGGACACCCTGAAGGCTGAGCGTGCCGGTGAGCTATGAGGCTTCATTAAGCTCTACTCAAATAAAGTTGATTGGATGAACCGTCTGGCGGTTTTCGCTGTCGACGCGCCTTAGCCACGCCCGTATAGCTGTCAACAGGGCGCTGATTGGTTAAGCTCAGTTGCTACTCTGACACATTCGCACTGATTCCTAGGCTTTCCAGATTTGTGAGATCAGGATGGTCTCGCGAGGCTACGCAAGACCATCCTGATCTCGCAAGCTTCAGATTGACCGTCTCGAGAAACATTCTGGAGAGCTTGAAAATTGTTGTCTTTCAGGCCGGTAAACCTAGTGTCAATCAGCAGGTTTCAGCAGGGTCACAGGTTCATCCAATCACCTGCCAAGTATTTTGTGAAAGCGCCTGCCCTTTCAAAACTGCTTCAATGGATGGCTCCCTAGACACATATATCTGGCATGTCAGGTTGGGGGGGGGGGGGTATAATTAAAATTA
>JAODTR010005528.1:0-11337 GCA_025399935.1 Amblyopsis rosae
ACCCACCCCCCCCCCCCCCCCAAATTAACATAATAGTCCAGTCCAATCAGCCTGCTCCCTTCCACAAAGGCTGGTGGCAATTATGAGATATCACAACAACCATTGGAGAAAAAAAGGCTATTATATATATTTGCGTTTTTTAAGAAACCATAGTTGATCCAGAAGTGATTGCACAGTTGCACCTTTGTTTTTTTTTACCTGACTCTACAACTGCCTCATATCCCATAAATTGTAATCTGTGCATATGAACATGTGCGTCTTCAAACAAGTAAGGTTGTTGCATAATATAATTTGTTCCTGATACTAGTTAAATTTCCTTGTAAGCGAACAGCCTTATTTTTTAAAAATGTATTCATGGTTCTTCTTTGTATCTGTTAGTAATTTTACTTTAGGTCATATGACATAAGGAGTGTAGAGTCACCCCCAGAATACCAACGAAGTAGGAAAGTGATTTGTTTGTTGGTTTCGGCCACAACCTCACTTCAAGGCTCTTTTGTGAAGAGTGAATTAACAGACATTGTGGGCTGTCCACTGAGACACCCAGAGAGAAAATACCAAGGTATTTAGCTTGTCTGAGCATTATGTTTTTCACCTTGCAACTTTAATTTGCTTGTTGTCAGTATTTCTATATTCATAAAGGATATTACTCAATTGGGCTTAAATTATTTAATGTTTATGAATTCAGTAGTATCTTGAGATAATTATTAGTAGCTAAGTTTCTAATAAATCCAAGAAAAACTAATATTTTTTATTTTTTCTTCAGTTTATGATTTTGTCTACTGTCAATCCTTTCCCGCTTTGGTGGATGGTGTTTCATTAGCTATTCCAATTTTCTACCACAAGGTCCTGTGTACGCATGCATGGTCGGAGGAATGCGTGCATACATTTACGCACATTCTCAAGTACAGATTGATAAATCCCACTCTGCATAGAAACGATTTTAGACATGGTTTACACACATTTCTGTTCATGCGCAACATTGATATATGATGGCCCTGACTCATTTCAACAAAGAAAGCGCCGCCATACACATTGAAACGCATTATAAAGCGTAGGACGACTATGTTGTTGTGAGCAGCTTTATATGTTCCTATTTTCTACACAGCCAGGGCTCTAGAAGTGCCAGATAATTATTTCACAATGCACAGAGAATGTTTATATAGCAAAATGCAAGAAGATATTTGGTGAAAGGTGTTTAGTTTATTATTGACATGCAATAGCTGACTAGTTGAGAGGTATGGGGTGGCCTTTATGTCTGTACATTGGTGATGTGTGATTTTAAAGCACTCTATAGCTGTGTGAAGATCTATGTGCTGCACCATGCCCTATATATTATTCTCCACCTCTCTGGAGAGCAGCTTTCAGGGGATGTAAGATGTCTGCCAGCCCAAAGTGCCTACAAGATCCCCAGGCGATTTGACCTACTTGTTCTTTTACAGCGAGGCAAGTGGCTTCCATATGCTTAAATAGAAAGTCAAGCACCCATTCTGCTTATTAGCTTGTGCAGACCAAATATCGGCCATTCAAACTGCAAACATACCTGACAAAAGATATGGTCAAAAACCTGGAAAGATTTTTAACAATTTACAGTAAAAAAAAGTTTATAATTTACATATGTATGGCACCTGTTATCTACATGATCAATTATTGTTGTCTTATGTCTGTAACTATGGTATGTTAATTGTGTTGTTGCCTGCCTTGGCCAGGACACTCTTGCAAAGAATTTGAATCTCAATTGGTAAATTCCTGGTTAAATAAAAGTTAAATAAAAAAATAAAAAAAATGAACACACAAACATTTTTGAAGTATGGCTCCCCAGATGGAATTGTGACTAACAATCCATCTGGCATGTCAGGTTGTAAATGGTAAATAGACCGCATTTATATAGCACTTTTATATCCTTCCGGCTGCTCAAGCACTGTACAGGTTGCCTCACATTCACCCATGGTGGCAGATATGTGTCTTGCTCAAGGACACCTCGGTGCTTGGTGAGGAGTTAGCAGGGTTTGAACCAGTAACTTATAGATCACCTGTCACTCTACCTGCTGCGCCACTGTCACAAAAATATCCCCAATGTTTCCAGACCCAATTAATGAATTTTGGATCTGGGTACATCAGGCTCTTGTGGTACAGCAATTTATAGCAGTTAATAGAAGCAGGAATGTGGTGTAGTACCACACACTGTATATCTGCTTCTACACATAATACATAATAACCTCTTATGCAACTCATAAACAAAATATCTAATACTCCTTTACGAGACATAGCCTGTGTTAAAATGCTGTTTTCTCACCGTGGAACAACTTTGTTTCCTGTCATGAATCATACATGAGTCGGTGTAGTCCTATGGTGTGTATGCATCAGCCATAACACACAGCTTGTCTTTCTATTGCAGTGAAGCACTTTCTTCAATTACTGAGGTGTCACCTGGTGTATTGCCCTCCCATATCCATTATTTAGTAAAGGTTATCTTTGACTTTGCTGGATTAGCATCGGTAGAACTTAATTTAGTCCACAAATGCCGCGCATTGAATGATAAAGAAGCACTTAATGGCTTTGGAAGTGCGATCTTTCAATGTCAAAATGTTGTAATTACATTCCTCCATTATGATACCACATGCCATTTGAAGCGAAGCATGAGAAAGGATATACCGCCTCTTTCAGAGCGAAAAGCTCTTTCTCATCCTTACTTTCTACACGGTGAAGCTCTAAATCGCTCTGTGTGTAAAAGGTACACGGCAATAGCTGCTCATTTTAGAGCAGTCGCTGGGGTGGTCCCTTTTTTCCTGAAAGCAGAGGCTCTCTCAGTCCTATATAAATACCCTTACAGATATCTTACTCCAAGCTCTGCCTGTCTCTCTCTCTCTCTCTCTCTGTGCTTTTTGTTGTCTTCTCCATGCTGACAGATTCAGCAGGTTCACAGTATCAGCATTGAGACAGTGGGTACAAAACGACGCATGAATGCTCAAAGAGGGCAGCAGAGGTGAGGCGAGATAAAGGAGAGAGGAATAGTGACGAAAGGAAATTACGTGAGAGATGGAGAGAGAGAGAAAGAGAGAGAGAGAGGGAGGGAGGGAGAGAGAGAGAGAGAGAGAGAGAGAGAGAGAGAGAGAGAGAGAGCGAGAGGGAGAGAGGAAAAGCGGGCCAATGAGAAAATCAGCTCAGTTGCTTTCTCTTCCCTCTCATCGTTGTGACTGCGCTGGAACATGGTGTGAGGTCGAGGGTTACATACACGCCTCGCAGCCGCGCTCCCTCATGGATGCGTTTAAGTCAGCGCTGCCTGGCGTTGAGCTGAAATGAAAACAACGACTTGTCTGGGAGGATTTAAAGAAGAAAGACTTGAAGCTGGGAGGTGGAGTTTAACGGAAGGCTATAGCAGTTAAGGTGGTGCTGTGCCCCTCAAGTACAATTGAGGTAACTCTGAATCTAATCACCTTGATAGAAAGATGTACATTCAAATGTGCAGTGTTTATAGACATGGGCATGCTGTCACATTGTCCTTTATTTATTTCTGTCTGAGCATCTGGTGTCAAAAGTGTCTGTTGGACCAGGCAAGCTACAAGTGATTCATTGGTTGAATTCCTTGCGTCTGTTTGACTGGCTCACAGATAACTTTTCTGGGGTCATTTCCTAAAGAGAATTACGGTATATTCACATATATTTTTAGAATAGCATGTTTCAATTACGAAGTAATTATCATATGTGAAAATAGTATAATTTCCAATTAGACTATAAGATGATATAATTGAGGTTATTTTTGAAGATAACATCTAACGCACATGGTACTAACGTGGTTATACATTTGTTTTTAATTAAGAGTTAGATTGTGATATCCATCAGCCCGTGTTTAATTTTCCTGATGAGAAGAAGACAGCTACTTTTGCACAACCAGTTAGTGTCTTTACATTTAAACCTCTGTATTAGAGTTACCGTATTTGCATGTAATCTACCGTAGTATACTTTTTGGTACAGAGTGCCGAATATCACACCTCTCTCAACACCATGAGAAGTGTAATGTGATGATTTTCTTCTTTGCATAAAGTATCTAGTTAATTTATCAGATCAGTAAATCATCAGTTAACATTGGACAACTTTCCTTTAGGGTTATTGGTTTTTGACAGTAATCAGAAGAAATACTGACTCTGTCCAATCATCAGGCAAGAATCGCTTCCATGTAATGCAATTATGCAAAGGATCTGTAGCCAAGTGAAAAATAGCCTTTTCAAGCTAAATGCTTTCAACATAATTTTTCCTATAAATATAATTTTTATCTGATGTCTTTAAGCAAATGCTGTCACCTCTTCTCCTCATTAGCTTGCATACGACCAGATGTGCAAACTACCCATGTACATAAGAAAAAAGAAATATGGAGAAAGAAACCTGTATAAGCCTTAACAAGCCTTAAATCAACACACTTCTTCTCTTTGCTGTTTCTGCTAATCACTTGTTGGCTCTGTGTGGGCGTGCATGTGTAGGCTATACTGTGTATATAAACACACTTTATTTTCTCAGTAGACACAATAGGCCTACATATAGGCTAGTGTAGCCTACTATAAACACATGTAGCTAAATTAAATATTAAGTTAAACAATAATCAAACTGTTCTATGGGCTTCCATACTGTTCTAAGGCACTCTCAAACGTTATTATGTTGTCTCACTATATGAAGGTAAATTGCTAGCATCGATCTGAACTTTTGATTAGCATAGAAAATGAAGTCTTATTTTAGACGACTGGTACGGTCGTGTAGTCTCGCGAGACCACGAGATATCGCGAGATTCAGTTCAATTTTGCCGTGAGTTCCTCTGGCATGTTAGGTTAACGGTCAGTGGCCGGTTGTTACATTCAATTTTTATTATCAAAATATTAATAATATTCATGGTGGTGTCACCTCAAATAATTAATTGTGACATTTTCAGGTGAGTTTGTAATCTGTAGAGATCCTAGTTAGAAATATAAATAGCTACTAGGCTAACGTAATAGGATCGGTACGGTACGGTACCGCAGCCGCAGCCGCAGATCCAGGTAGTCAAACTAAAAAAATTATATATTTAAAAATTATGGTACCGTACCGGTAGGCTAATAATAATACTTATATTCCCACATTTTTAACTGGTAAAAATGAATCGATCTATTATAATTTAGAGCACAGAGCATGTGAAATACTGTAAATTAAGTATAATATTTTTTTAGGCGCCATATCATCATGTTAGTTGGACTACAGTATATTTTCGAAATATATGTACCGTATATTGTCTATAAATAATGTATAATGTGTAAATTGTGTTTGTTTGCTATGTCAAATATCCTTGTTTAGCATAGATATTTAGAAAATAAAGGCTACTGTTAGTCTAACATGATGGTTTATATAGGCCGCCTAGATAAACAAAATGAATATTTGTAAATTATCCTTAATTTATAGTATTTCACCCGTTCTCTGCCCTAGATTATAATGAATCCATTCATTCTAACCAGCTAAAAATTTGGAAATATAACCATAAAATGCACTTTTACATACCGTGATCGCTTTTGGGCACAACGCCTGTCCAGCTAGGATTAGGCTACTGGTAGTGTATTTGATACCGTATCTGTCTATAAACTGAAATCGTGGGTAAAGTACAGTAGGCGGCCTACTTACACATATTACATAAGTCTCTTTGCTATCATAATCAGTCAAATTATGTAACTAACCAGTTATTCTGATTTCTGTAAAACTGCCTGGATACAGTAGATGAAATACAATGTGATGTTTACCATACATGTGGCAATATAAAAAATTAATAATTGGGCACCGCAAATAACTGTAAGGTAGGCCTAATGTCAACTCACTATAAGATACAAAATAAACTGAGGGAAATTCGATGGGTGAAGTGAAGCTGAATTACATTAACTGACACGGGATGTAAATAGAGAAAAGACAAAAGTACTGTGTAGGTCAGTGTATGGAAGAATTACCCATGGTCTGATATAAACTGTATCTGTAACAATATGTAAACAATATTTTTTATAGATATTTTTACATGTTGTACTAGCATGCAGTACACAAACTTGTATATAATTACATTACATATATGTCTGTTTATTACAGTACATTCCTATTGTTTTTTTTAGGAACGTCAGATGTGTATACAAGGTCCATGCTTTCAGACAATAGGCCTACTGAAAAATAATTCCCTGACTGCAAGAACTTTGATATTAGCAAATCTTTTGCTAGAGCTAAAAATGTCAAATGGTACCTCATATGAGACACCTTCTCATGGTGGCATTTCACAGCTGCAATGGTTTTTCCAATGCCAAAAGATTACATCCATTTCCTGCATAATTACCTATATGAGCACACAAACTGAATCAAGTCTCCTAAGGAAATTATGCAATGTGCCTTTCACAATTTTCTCCATCTGTGACATTCCTTAGATTAGAGACATATTTTTACCCCATCCCAGAATCAGACTCTTCAGGCTTTAGAAGTCAATTGAGAGGGTGCTCTTTTCATAACGCTTGTCAGGAAATGAAAGCGAAATGAAATGAAATGCCCTTACTGTTTGACTGGCCTGACCATGTGATGTTGCGTATAGTTTTGCCTCAGTTAAACAACTCCAACATTATGCATGAATCTCCATGTTTCAAATCCTGCTTTATCTCCAAGCAAGAATTCCATTTGCAGGGCTGTGACATTTCTGATGTGATTTATTCCATTGTCCCAACTAAGTCTCTCAACCATGGCTGGCGGGTACCAGGGTACACTTGCCGTCAGCTTTGACAGTCCCAGCATTGTTTTGCAATGAGAAGCAGCATTCTTACAGACGATGACCTCCCCTGTCTCTCCACAGCGGCTAGCGCTGAGTACATGACCCTACGCTACGATTGGACGGCGCTGGCCGGGCGGGCGCTGTGACCAAGTGCTCTAGTTGTCACCCATACACGTTTTACGCATACGTGGGCAAAACACCCCGGGAAGAAGGCTTGCTGGACCTCTCTCAGCATGACAGCTGACACATCACTACGAGTATCAACACAGAGGAGTAGCCTAACATGACAAGGGTCTGGCATTGATCTTTTGTGAGTATGATTCATCTATATTATTATTATTAGTAGTAGTAATATCAAATACATTGTTATTATTAGTATTAGCATCTTTTTTTGTAAATATTCTAGATCAAAACATCATCAGAATTAAACAAAATGCATTATGAGTTACTATTTCATAATACTATTTCACTATTTCATTTCTATTTCAAATTTAAGATCAACCTTAAAATCCAGCCTGAACATTATAACTCATTATCAGCGCTCTAGCATGGCAAGACAGAAACCCAGATTAGTATGTGGGTGTGAAAAACAGAATAGCACAACAATTCACCCCCAAATGGTTCTTAAACTCCGTTCACAGTCGACGTATCGGTGGCGAACACCAATACTAGAGACAGCAGAGCAAGATGCAGCATGTGGACATTTGATGGTTTGTCTGTCTGGCACCTGCCTTAAGGATGGGTGACTAACATGGAATGCCTTTGCTGTAATTTATCCAGATGGTCTTTGGTGCAGGAACAACACACAATGCATTTGTAAAAGTGTTAAACATTACATTTACCTGACTTCAAGGATTTACAAAGGATTATTTAAAAGAAACTCAGTTTTTATCAACTCGCCTTGACCTCAAACGGCCCCTGCTATTTTACATTAGCACAGACAATACTAGTGAAGATTTCCCACTTGAGACAGGTTTAAGAGATGCTGTCTTGCTAATGCTGATAACACAGGTAGCATAGCTGCAGTTTAGTGAGCTGGGCTGTACATTATAGTCAAATTCAATGTTTTGCATTGCTATCGTATCTTATTTTGACAAACATTGGCTGGTTGATCAAACAATGACCTGTCATCATTACAGTGTATTGACATAGATGAGATAAAGTCAAGTCCCCAGGATGACAGATTATGCATTGTATTTGATATGCATACAGTATCATGTCAACAAATGTTGTTTTTTCCAGTTGTCTGTGTTCCAAAGGTTCTTTCAGAAATTGGAGTACCTGATTTGTTTTAATTCTAACAGCTGGGTTATGTCAATATTCTATGTGATTTTGTTATAGCAATTTGTTAACAGCTAACCTCTTGCTGATAAAAGCCCAGCAAAAACAGCAGCTGAATAAATAGAAATATGGAAGCGATAACAACTTACAGCGTAGCTATGCAACCAGCAGACGGGGATATACTATAGGTGGGTGAACCCCAGGGCTCGAACCCACAACCTTCTGCCCACTAGACACCTGCTTTAAAATTTCCTCATTGGAAGATAAGTGTTTCTTTTTTTCTTTTTTTCTTTTCTTATCTTTTCTTTGTATGTAATTTTTATAGTGTTGAGGGATTGTAAGGAACTTTAAGGAACATTTATCCTATTCTTAAAAAAAATCTAAAAGTATATCAAGGTCAAGAATCCATCTGCCTGTTTGTTTAATATTTTAATGTTTTAAAGCGCACTGTAAAAATGATGGCTTTATAGTTCCAGTATTGCATGCTGACTATAATAATGTTGCATCAGAACAGGGGGCTCATTGTGTTTGATTGGCAGTGATAATAGTTTTTCATAGCAGTGAGTGGAGCGAGATGACGTCTTGCAGCTAGTGGGCTGTGATTAGGCCAGCTCCACTGTGCTACTGAAGTGACAATAACACCTACAGCTATTCATTCACATATTTGTTGGGAATCTCAGGTTTCTACACAGCCAGTCATCCTATTATATAATGGATAGCACAGTAGATGGCAAATAACGGTGCTATCTATTGTGCTTAAAGGCTGTATTATATTTGGTGTATGTTTCCAAACAGTTAACTGCAGAGGTCTTCAACATTTTTCAGTGCAAGGACCCCTTGGTTGATAGAAACACTGCACATATGGTATAAAATATTTAGTTGCCGACAATAATGTGTTGGGTGGCCTATAGTGCCATGAATAAACCTAGGCCACTAACTTAACTCATTAAAATAAGTATTGACACATGTATGCATTTATGGCACAGGTTGTATTTATGTTAGTGTATATTTTCTGGCACTTACATTTTTGGAAGAAAATATGTTTGGCATCAAATAATTTGGGGGACCCCCTAGGGGTCCCGGACCCCCTGTTGAAGACCTTTGGTTTACTGAATAACATGAGTGGTTCAGTAGGACTACTGAATCAAGTCGTTCTGCATTCTACTAACAGGGCATTCATTTGGACTGGCCAGTTGGGGATGCAAAATGGCCCATTGTCAAGCATTGTCAAAATCACATTCTACTTAAAGAGCCCATAAGGTTTACCGTGGTGTGCTAATTAGCTAGTATAGCCTTTGATCTCCCAGGCTGAGGTTGATTCTTGTTAATCAAGGGTTAATTACGTTGTGATTAGTGCAGATAAGATGTCATGTTGTGTTGCTGCTGCAGTGAAACAGAATGAGGGAGACTGAGAACTACCCAGCTTGATCCTGAAATAGTCACAAAATGAAATCTATGGAACCGTGTCCATGACCACGAAAACCATATTTTTTTCCATGCCTCCCACCAAGAAGCCTTTGCTAATGCATTTCAATTATAGGCATGTTTTTGTGCTGAGAGGGATGCTTATTTTAGCATAGCTTTTATCAAATATTATGTGGCATACACGCTGTGCTGGTACACTATTGTAGTACAGTACATGCTTAATGCTAACCAATCTCTGTGCTCTGCATGCATGTGTACGAGTGCATTTGTGCACACTAGTGATTGTTCAATTGACCTTTCCCAAGCACAAGCCCTAGTCACCTGTCCTCATTTGTGAAAATGCGTCTGTTTTCCTGCAGTAGCTTTCTATGTTGTTTTGTCCTCCCTAGTTACAGTAACTACGTAGGACAAGTGAAAGGGGCTGGCTTGGGATAGGCCAACTCATCTCTCATCACGCAGAGACACTACATAGAGGAGACCAGAGCCATTGAAAGAGAGAGTTACGCCAAAAGAAGTTTGACATTTTCAACGGTCACATGGTTCACGGAGAGGCAAAACAGTTCCAGCAAGTGCTTGCTGGGCGATTTAAATACGGTATATTCCGGCGTATAAGACGGAGTAAGACGGAGCCCCCCCCGCCGTATGCGGCGACCGTATGAAAGCAGCAAGGGCGGCGCTGTACAAGTACGGTAGAAGAAAATCCACTCACCAGGATTCGTGGAAAGAAGTGACTTAACACGGTGCCGATGACGAGAAAAGTTGGGGGTCGTCTTATACGGCCAGTCGTCTTATACGCCGGAAAATACGGTATATTTATATATAAAGATATCAAACAGAATTTTTGGGTAATTAGTAGCCAATGAATTCACCGATTTACATTTAAAATAGAATGTACGGGGTACTTTTAGTATTTAGGCTAACTATTTTGAGGCTCCACGATCCGCCATTGCTGTGAAAAAAATGGTCCACTGGAGTGAACGGAGATGACGCGACTCTCTCTCTACATGGCTCTGGAGGAGACATGCCACTTGGAGAATTTAGAATGAAGCTCAATGGGAGAATTCTCAAACGGCAAATGTGGCAGTTTGGAGGAACATAACCCAAACAATAACACATAATATAATCAGCCAATTGTCTGCTGTATAACTTCCACGCATTAAGTCTAACGCCCACTGACGGCGTCAAGGAACGATTGGAAATATCTGCAGATATTCAATGCAAGAAATAGAACCATGTTCTAAACCGTGGTGTCTGACGCGCGCCAGACGCTGCCAGTGGGCGTTGGCCTTTAACCCATTTAGCCAATCTTGTGGTTGCATTGACGTAAGCCACCTGCCTATACACCAATCTAAATAAAAAAAAAACTGTAAAACATTGGCCTCATCCCAAAGAGATTAACAAGCATGAACCTGATGGTGCGCATCGAACAGCCAAGGTTGTGAAACTCACCGAGGCGTAAGCAGCCTGGGGAGTCTCTCCACATGAGCGACCCCACTCAGTCGTACAATGCACAGCTCGTTTGCATGTTGAGGAGGGCACTACCACTATCATTTAGAGGTAGAGTGTATCAGGCCAGCGGTTTTCAAACTGTGGGTCGGGACGCACAGGTGGGTCACTGAGTGGGAGTGAGTGGGTCGCAAAAATTGCTAGCAGCCATTGAATGAAATATCAATTAAAAGCTTCCGCGCTTTACTATCGTGTTGTTCCACTCATTGGTTGTGAGTAAGGTTGTGGCAAAATAGCCTACTTGTTCCTGATTGTTCCAAAATATTTAGCGCGCACACAGTTATAGCATTAGCTAAAATGGATGGTTCCTCTCCGGGAACCATCACCTTATCGTGGTGGAGAGGTTTGGGTGCCCCCATGAACCTGAGGGCTGTGTT
>JAODTR010005529.1:0-11335 GCA_025399935.1 Amblyopsis rosae
ACATGGTTCATGGAGAGGCAAAACCTATGGCAAAATAGGTCCTGGAAGTGCTTGGTGGCAGTTTAAATATATACGGTGTATATATATATATATATATATATATATATACCAGATATATAACTAAATTTTTTGGTAATTAGTAGTCAATAAATGCACCGATTTACATTTAAAATATAATTTATTGTGTAATTTTAGTATTTAGGCTAACTTCCGGGAACTATTTTGAGGCTCCTTTGCCACTAAAAAGCGGTCCATTGGAGTGAACGGAGATGACGCAACTCTCTCTTTACATGGCTCTGGTGTCTGGTATCTTGTGAAGGCCTGGCACAATACACTACTGTGCTATCTATAGAACCAGGTTGACTGGGACTAGTGGATTGTATTTCCTTCTCTTGCATACTTTAAAATTGTACCCAAATCAATACAAACCTGATCTGAATGTGGTTTTAATCAAGCAAGATATTTCAGTTGTATCTGCTCAAATTTGGTCTATTATTGAAACCATAAATGAAATAGAGATCTATTGCCAGGCAAAGGCAGAACAAATTATAATATTATATAGCAATAGCTAGTGACTGTCTTCAGAACAAATTACATTGACAATGTTCTTCCATGCAGCATTTCATTACATTCAGCTGTAATTAATTTCTTCTTTGGTTTAGAGGCTGTGAGAAGCTCATGCTCAGATGGTGAGAATAGAGCAGGTCATTTATCCCACAAGAGAAAAAATCTATTTGACACTCTTAACATGTTTGACATTTCACAACAACAAGGAATGCTAGTATCTAAAATGTGTAACCACAAGAGATATCAAATGCAACAGGATATATATTTTTTCTAACATACATGTTTTTTCAAATGCGTTCTGTTTGGAATATGAGCTATGAACATTCAAAATGAGCTCTTCTAAATACTCCCTCTGTGATTTCTCTTTTGCAAAGAGGCTAAGCTTTCCTACACACGCGTTGCATCAACTATCTTTGCATGCACTTTGCTATTCCACTTTTATCCAGAACAGCATTCTGAATAATGGTTGACTAGGAGAGTGCATGCTTGTAGTTATTGTGTTTGAGGGCTTAGTATGGATATCATATTTGGACAGGACTGTTTGACCTTGCATTGATAGGCTTGGCACTAGAAGAGATTAGATCTTCCTCCACCGCTAAAGTTCCTGATAGAAACACTTCCTTGTGCTCACCTCTTGAGTTTGAGGATGGCTATTTCAGGCCTCATCAATGCCAACACCTTCTTGGAGTGTTGTTAGAGCAGCGAGAGCTAAACAGTGTTGCTTGTTTGTTTATCCTGCGTTGGTCTTCGCTGTTTGATGGAAATATATTCGCTCCCCTGCTACAAGATCAACACATGCATCAATACATGCTGCACAAGCTATATGGCATTTTGGCAGTTATGTTGTCTTCATTAAAGACACCTACAGTAACAGAAATATGAAGGGTGCTTGAGTTAAGCCAGGCACCTAATTTGAATCACTGAAAATTTGATTAATGCAGCTCATTAGCAAACATCTATAGATTCCAGTTAAGCAAAGAGCACATCATCTATTGTTGATTTGGCAGTGTGAATTTGCTTTGAAAATGCTGAATGAAAGAAAATAACTTACTAGTTCACTCTCACATTGCTAAAGGTTATAAACAAACATTTCATCACAAAATACAAAACAATCTTAAAGATTTGTGTCTGAAATTGGGTTTAACAAACAATACAATATAGCCCATATTATGTTGAAGTGGCAATCATGATCTCAAAATATTAACACAGTCTGACCTATTAGCCTTGTCTCTGTAGCTGTGACTCTAACTCCTTAATGGATAGATGTAATGGATGTAATGAGAGCCTAAGTCACATTATGAGACCTTAGTTTGGCAAAAAATATGTATGGTAGTCAACAAGTTTGTTGTAAAACTATAAAGTAATATTTAGTTTTGTGTGTTAGCGTTCACAACATACGTCACCAAAATAATGCTTTCTTAATCTTGTGGGTTGTAGCGCGAGAACATCATGATGTCACTTACGTGACTTATGGGTTTGTAGTCCTACTAATTATGTATTTTCACAGTCTTATCATTCAACAAATGTGTGACTGAAACAAAATGTTTCTTTTAAATAGACAAATATCATACGTGTACTTCGTGTCACAATTCAAACGGGATCCAAAAATTATTTGATTCTCACATGTTCAAACCTTAAGAAACTGGACTAAAACAGAAAATATACTATCCCTGGTATTGGCGCATATTACGTAAATGACATTACAAGACGAAGCATACAAGAATGGGTCTTTCAGTTCGTATTAGGGACACCATGTGCTCCACAGAGAAGGGAAAACATGGCGAATCTGACAGTTATGCCAACGAAAGTTTAACATGGTCATGAACCATGTGACTCATGTTTCACGGAGAGGCAAAACCTATATGGCAAAATAGTTCCCGGAAGTGCTTGGTGGGCAGTTTGAATATATATAACTTCATTTTTTGGTAATTAGTAGTCAATAAATGCACCGATTTCAAGGTAAAGGTGCTTTTATTGTCACATACATGTAGTGAAATTCATCCTCTGCATTTAACCCATCCCTCAAGGGAGCAGTGGGCAGCCGCTGTGCAGCGCCCGGGGACCACCTCCAGATTGAATCCAGTGTCTCTGGTCAATGGCACTGGCTGGAGAGTAAGTAATGACTTTGTGTACTTTTGACACCTCCATGGATACCAACTGCAATTAGATGGAGTAGGAGCATAGAATGTTGCATTGTGGTTGTGTGAAATAACTAAGCAGTGTGAGCGGCGTTACAGAAAGCGGTGCCTCTCTTTTAGACAGAGCGCGTTGCTGAGCAGCTGTGGATGATGATGAGTCTAATTGGGCTCTCCAGCTGGGACATTGTGTTGCCCAGCTTGCCCGGGGGGGGGGCGTAAGCCAGAGCTGCCCCCCCCCTCCTGTGCTCCCGCTTCACCAGCTGAGCCCTGACAGCCTCTGGGCACATCCAGCTTGGTGGCACACTGATGCCTCCTGTCAGACTTGCAAGGTTGTCCCTTTTTGGTATGGGTCCGCGCTTTGTGTCACTTAGGTTGCGTCCGCAAATAGTTTATCTAGTCTCCTCCCCTTACACATACAGAAATAAATAACATTCCCCACAAGATCTATATCGTTTCTTACATGACATAGGGTTACACTGGGGTTTTGCCTAATCACATCATATATTGACTCACATGCAAGTGAATGGGGCGTGGTTATCTCACAAAATGTTGACCACACCCCATTAATTTGCATAATTATAAGCATGATTCACATGGCAGTGAATGAGGCATTATGAAAAGTTTCTTACATGTGGCATTATTAAATGAAAGTCCCTGAAATGAATACATGTTTAATATAGACATAGCCTGCAATTCACTTTGGATAAAAATGTCTGCTAAATTACTTGGTTGCAATGTACATTAGTTGCATATATACAATTGCATAAATACATAAAAGGTTAAAAGTGTTTTTGTCATATGTGTACTCTGGTACGTGCATCTCACGTTGGTTTCTACAGGGGTTTTTAGCGTAACTTTAGCTACAGCAGCTGCTGTTTTGGATGCTCTATTCTGAAAAATAGTGTGGTGTTAGATTGTGGGCATGCACGTTTAGCTTTGTGTTAGGCAGTGGAACATGCACAGTACAGATGAATAGATTGTGGACTGTAGATGTGCAGTAGCTGCTGAATAATGTATTGGATGTCTGTTTAAAGTGATATGTTCTCACTTGCTGTAAACTATAACTGATATGCTAAATGTATAACACTTTGAAAACATTGCACAAACAGACAATCTTGATAACGCTCCCAGGCAGTTATTTTGGGGGCTAACAAGATGTGGGCTAACATCTATGGAAATGAATATGGAGAGCTGTAACTCCAAACTTTTAAAGCTTTAAAAACTTTATTTGATTTGACTGGTGGTTTTAAATGCATGTGGATGCTATAAAGCGTCTCTTTGGGTGGGATATGCTACTTCAACGATCATTTTTGTTGTTATATAAAGTTAAATCGTAGAGTTCTATTCAGGACTCCATAAGTGGCGTGTCTCTTTATTTCGTGTTTCTTTGTTAACGGACAATAAATCAGTTTTAGATGAGAAAGTGACTGAATTGTCTGATTTCGATTTGTGTGGGTTGGTAAACAGATATCCAAAGGTAGCCTCCTACTGGGCATAAACGTCTGGTTAATGTTGAAACTATTGAACAGCGTTTAATAAATCGGCGTTGATACTGTTTGAATCATCTCATCTAGCTCTACCACCCTTTCCAAACGCGCTAGACTTCAACGTCATCTCACTAGCCCACCCTGATTGGACCGCCAGCAGGGTGGCTGCGCAAACGCAAAGACTATAATGTCAGTGAAAAGAAAGCGATAGGGCTGAGAGCAATAGTCGGGGGCAGAGCCAGGCTAGCATGGTAGCTCAGTTGCGAGCGAAGTTGTCCTGCGGGGCCAAATAGCTAGGGTCTTGTGTGGGTGGAGCCTAGCTGAATCTTCGGAGACCTGTAAGACAAATGTAGTGTAGCACACGGTATATGCTAGTCCACTGGACAGAACAGTATGAGTCAGAGCCGCGTCGCTTCTGATTGAAATAGTTCTGATGAGCCTCGTGTTGCCGTCACATCACTCCTGCTGAAAACAGCGAGCTGTTGAGACTGACTTACTTATCTGGTACCTGGATGGCACTTCATAGGATAGGATCAACATGGTGTGAAACCACACATTCATTTCTTTGCATGTGTATTTGTGCTGTAGTGTGTTCTGATTCATAACATTAAACAGTCACCCAAGGCTGTTTAAGATAGGTAAACGTGCTGCAATATCTTAAAACATCAGTATAAACGTCCTTTAAACAAGGTAAACGATGGCCCACACATTAGCAGTTTAATTTCATTTTCATTTATTACCAGCCCAACAATTAAATTGCCAAGAAGACCAATTTCAGTTGATAGATATTTACTTACTGCACTATTACATTTGGATAGATAGGGTATTCTTTGTGTCTTTGTTAATTTCACATTATTGTAGTGTGCGGTATGTATCATATGTATGTGTGGTCAACCATTAAATAAAATATTGGTTAATACTGTAAGTGTGATGTATAATATGGAGACCACTGTTGAAAGGACCAAGGCTATTGTATAGGTTCAAGGTAACTGTTTCTATGCAACGGGGGGGGGGGACTCTGTGGCTCTCTTGGGGAGGTAAGGGCGTCAAGGCTTTTTTCTCTGCCCCGTGGCTGTCATCTACGTTACCCCATGGGGCACTGCCACTGTAGGCACTGGAGCAGCGCGGGAGAATGATCATAGAGTATATTCACGGGCTCACTTTTGTTCTTCTTCTTTGAGTTCACAATGGATGTTTGGATAGATAATCGATCGGCAGTTGCTTTGGACAAGGTACCGCACAAAGTGTCATTCACACAGCCCAACGAATGACAAAAGTAATTGGTTCTCTGCATTTAGTATCCTTTTGTACAGTTAGTGAGTCCCCATTTGGTATTGTTAGACATTGAATGCATTATGTGTTTTTATAATAATAATAATACTAATAATAATAATAATACATTTAATTTGTAATGCATTTTACATTTGAACAAATCTCAAAGTGCAACAATGTAAACTCATAAAAAGCACTGTAAAACATCAGTAAACAGATAAAAAATTAAAAAAATAAAGAATTGTAAGGTAGTTTAATAATCATAAGCTGTATTAAATAAGTAATTATACACCCAGGGACCCAAAGACTAGAGAGCTGATTGACTCACTCAGTGGGATATACTCACCCAAAACAATGGCTGATAATAGCATGAATGCTACATGTACATATTTATCCAGCTGGGAGATGACATGGCTAAAGAGGAATTGCACTCTGTCCAGGTTATACAAGATGCTAATGACAGATCATGTATAGAGGTAGCATTAGGCAACACAAACACATACCTATTGTGCTGAATAAATGGGCTTTAAATGGCAGACAGCTGCCTGTAATGATTATATAAAAGCATTATCTAAGTGGAAATTAATGTTTTTTCTTTTATTTAATGTAGTTTTTTTTCCCCATAACTTTTTAATAAAGATTATTAGTTGTATTGTTATTGACAGAAACATGTTATCAGGGCCAGCATATTATACTTCATCTCATCAACAGTAGGTGATTGCAAAAAATATGTTTGTTTGTAAAACCACACAACTGTGGGAACAAAAGAGCATCACTATGATTACAGACAAACCAGGCCAAATGGCCAGTGTGACGTTTAGCTCTCGCTCAGATTTACTTTGAGGGCATATCCTGTATGGACGGGCATTATGGTTATTACACTACAATACAGTATATCATGCTATTCCATGTCCACTTGGACACATCGCAATTGTGTTAGGAGTCTAAGCAAACCTGTTTTTGGCTCACCCCTTAGCATTATTGTTTGGAAAAGCATGCAACTTTTGGACAGTTTCGATGTTACATTGACAAGAATGTATGGTTTGTTTTTCCTACCTTTCGTGAGTCAGCCGAGTAGAATCATGTGACCTTACTGCCTGTGATTGGCAGGGTCCGTGACGCTTAGACGTAATGGAATTCCATTTTGTCTCGCAGCATGATTTCGTCTGTGTGCAAAGCTTAAATTAATTTGAAACATGGCTATTTTCTCTCAGAGCGTTGTCCCTGCCTTATTATTATTTTTAGACACATCTCCAATATTGAAGTCAGTGTTCTTGACAACAAACACTGCAAGAGGCCAATTATGATGAAACATTCTCCTGACAGTAAATAACATTGTGTTAAGCAGCACAATGGTGAAACTCGCAGCATGCTACACATTTATTTTATTATTTTCCGCAATTATCCACCATTATTTGCCATTAGTCTTTATTCATGTCCTGTATGATATTTATGATGGTAAGATGGAATAAAACGATTTGCGACACATAACCTTTCTATTAATTTTCAACATTTTAATCATGTTTTTGTATGTCAATAACGAAATCAGAGTTTTTGGAGGAAGATTATGGATATTCAAACTCAATTCAAAACAAACACACCCCTCTCATTTTAGTGTCACACGGTGCTCCCTCAGAAGCTCTGCCTCACACATTGGACACACATTGCCAAGGTTGTGATAGTGTTGTGTGGTGCGGTCCGCACCACTTTGTGCTCTGGTTTATTTACAAAGCCAGGGCCGCGTAGAAGCCTAGAGCAAAGGTCTTCAAATCCAAGGCTGATAGAAACATACATATATCGTATACAACAGTAATGTGGAGGGCGGCTTATAGTGCCATGTATTAAAGTACTATGTGGTGGTGTAGCCTTCAGTATACAAGTCATTCAAATATTTGACAGATTCCTATTAATATCATAGGTTGTATTTATGTTAATGTATATTTTCGGACATTTCGAGTTTTGTAAGAAAATACATTTGGAGTCAAATCATTTGGTGGACCCTCTGCAGTACCTCTGAGGACCCCCTAGGGGTCACTCACCCCCTGATAAAGGTTCTAACTGTTCATCTGTCTCCAGGGCGTGGCCTTTGTCTCTCTGTTGTTCATCCTGGTGTCTATCACCACCTTCTGCCTGGAGACCCACGAGGCCTTCAACGAACTGCAAAACATCACGAAGGAGGTTGTCGAGGGCAACGTCACGCGGGAGAAGAAGACGTCGGAGTTCGTGACCAAGCCGGTCCTCATCGTGGTGGAGGGCGTGTGCGTGGTGTGGTTCACCTTCGAGTTCCTGGTGCGCATCGTCTGCTGCCCGGACAAGGTGGTCTTCGTCAAGAACATGCTCAACATCATCGACTTCGTGGCAATCCTGCCCTTCTACCTGGAGATGGGCCTGAGGGGGCTGTCGTCCAAGCCGGCCACCGACGTGCTGGGGTTCCTGCGCGTGGTGCGCTTCGTGCGGATCCTGCGCATCTTCAAGCTGACTCGCCACTTCGTGGGCCTGCGCGTGCTGGGCCACACGCTCCGGGCGAGCGTCAACGAGTTCCTGCTGCTCATCATCTTCCTGGCGCTGGGCGTGCTCATCTTCGCCACCATGATCTACTACGCTGAGCGCATCGGGGCGCAGGCCAACGACCCCACGGGCTCCAAGCACACGCACTTCAAGAACATTCCCATCAGCTTCTGGTGGGCGGTGGTCACCATGACGACGCTGGGCTACGGCGACATGTACCCGCAGACGTGGCTGGGCATGATGGTGGGGGCTCTGTGCGCGCTGGCCGGGGTGCTGACCATCGCCATGCCTGTGCCTGTCATCGTCAATAACTTTGGGATGTACTACTCCCTGGCGATGGCCAAGCAGAAGCTTCCCAAGAAGAAGAAGAAGCACAACCGCAACCCGGACGCACCAACAGACTCGGCATCCTTCGCCAAGACGGACACTACTAACTCTCCCCGGAACAGCACCCAGAGCGACACCTGTCCGCTGGCCGCCGAAGAGAGCGTTGGAAGGAATCGTTCAGGTTAGATCGCCATTCTGTTAAAGCGTTTTACAACTGGGTCACATGGCAACTTGCTGGGTTTTGCCCGGGCACCGAAATAAACAAACTTCAGGTGATGAGATTGAAGCGACTACCAATGGGAATTAAAGATATTGTAGATTGACAGCCTGACTGAAACATTTTGGGTGGGAAATATACCAGCGCGATACCTAGGCCAGTGTTTCTCAAAGTGGGGTTCAGGGTCCAGGGTCCGCGGCCAATAGCCTGGGGGTCCACGGAAGAATGAGGTAAACATTAAATACATTTTTATTTGTTTTTTGGAAAAGTGCCTATCTATATATGGGGATATTTGCGCCAATAAAACAAACATATTGTGTCCATTACCCCCACCCACTTTAGCGTTTGGTTGAACTTGATTGGTTATGTTAGTGGCAGAATACAGTGAAGGTAATTGGTTACAATCCAGAATCTATGTAATGTCTGTGGCCTAATATGATTTTATCATTATGCAATACACCTTCAGAACCTTTGGCTATATGCCTGAATTTCATAATAAGGCTACCTTTAAGGGGAGGCTGGCAATAATGCACCCTGCCCATATTATATGCTGCGCACATCCAGGTTTTCCCGAATTTATATACATTGAATTTCGATAAGATTATGATCGTATTTATAATCTTACAGGCTTTTCAGCAGTGTGCTTTTGCCTGACAGAGCAGCCTTATAGAGCCATGAAGGCAGTTACACAGCATGATCCAATTACTTCCTAGAACACCTTTGTCAAATTGGATTGTATCACCAGAAAATATTGCTTCTACTTGCAAAACAGCTCTACCTTTGTGCTCTTTGCCCCGGTGTGTAGACTCACTAAAAGCTCTGGCATTTAGATGCACGTGTGTGTGTGTGTGTGTGCTTGGTCTTCCCGTCAGACTCCAAACAAAATGGCGACGCCAACTTGGCCCTGTCAGAGGAGGAGGGCTGCAGCCTCACTCAGCCACTGTCGCCCAGCGAGAAGTGGACCCTGCGCTGCTCCAGGACACGGGACAAGGCCAAGCAGGAGACCACCTGCTTCCTGCTGACGTCCGGAGACTTTTCCTGCCCGGGGGAACCCACCATCCGAACCGGTGAGTCACATGTTGTTCATGTGCATGTAACCTATCTACCTACTGTACCTGCCACACTTTTCCATATCAACATCGTTGTGTTCTTTTGTTATCTGGTGGTGTGAGGGGCAGATGTTACAAAGGTTAAGATCCTTTTGTAAGGCAGCAGAGAGTAGAGAGAATGATTTGGCAAGTATTTTATCAAATGCTGATACTAGCTTTAAAATGCAATAATATATGCAATAGTGTACTGTTGCTATATTGTACTGTTTATTAATATGCTAGTTTTCTATAAAGACTAAACATGACAGATGAGAAAATAATAAATATTTGGATATTAAAGTTGAAAACAAATCCACTCAAACTTGATCAACTCCCTTACAATCTTAAGCTAACTGGATGGAGCCTCTGCTCATTGTTACCCAGTCAAAGAGCTGTACTTGTAATGGCTGCATCTATATATTCTGCAGTTTAACAACGTTATTTCTATAGTGTTCCTGACTCACGTGGTAATTGAGGATGTTAACATGTGCAAGTGTAACAGTGGACAACTGGTAGGGCTGTGTGGTAAAGGTTACGTAGTTCTCACTCTCCGACACCTCAAAGGACGCTCTGGCGACGCAGGCCAAGGCCTGTGGGTTTAAGCCTGTCTTGTAGAGCAGCAGTTTTGATTACCAAGTGCGGATGAAGGGATCCTGGTTACACAAGGTCCATACAGATTACTGTATAACAGATGCGGTTTCTCCGTTGAGGAGGGGGAGGATCAACCTCTCTAATCATTTCTAAGAAAAATGTTGTTAAATATGACCCTAAATTGAAAGGTTTTCATATGAATAAATGATATTGTTGTTAACTAGGCCTGCAGTACTTAATTCCATAAATGTGATGTATTTGTTGAATAAATTCCCTTAATACAAAAAACAAGCGTTTACTGTATTTCCAGCCTCCACTGCTGTATACTGTAATGATGTGGAAAAGCATTGCAAACCCATTACATAGCGTACCAAGAACATATTGTCTAATTAGACTTTCGCTTAGCAAATCAATCGTCCGGTGAGGCCTTACCAGCAGATGGTCAGATAGAGGCGTTAGCAGTAATTATGTTCAGGGTCCACTGATGTCACCTTGCGTTATTTGACAATGTGACACCAATATGCTGCAGTTCAGTTCATGTTCACAGCTTGACATGCAATGGTGGCGCAGACATAGAGGAGGTTACCACCCCCCTAATCCTTTTCAGCGGCTTCCGTTGTCAGACTGGCATCATTCACTGCTTGAATCGCCTGCCGGATCACATTGTATTTGGTAGCCAGATTATAGTCTAGCATATTTAAAGAACATTTTAACCTTGAATGGGAAAATGTTTTTTGGGAAAATTTGTGATATTGTCTGCGAGGACACTGAGATAATGACTATAAATATCCCGGGGTGAAATAAATGTATGCTGTCTTATGATGGAGACACTAAATCATTCATTCTGGATTGTCAGGCAAGCAAATCAAGCTGTTTTGGCGATGAAGCTCCAAAACACCCAAGATAAATGTGGCATTTCACGATGCCCATTTGCAAGTGCCCCCCCCCCGTAATGTTCAACAACCCATTAGAAGGAAATTCAGTGTGTCACTTAAAAGCCTTGTCAGACCCTGATAGTGTTGAATGCCGTAAACATGGTGTATGTTAACAGCATGTCTGCTCATGCCCATGAAACATCACAAGCCTAGTCAGTGCTGTCTGTCTGTCTGTGTGTGTGTGTGTGTGTGTGGGGGGGGGGGG
>JAODTR010005530.1:0-11334 GCA_025399935.1 Amblyopsis rosae
GGGGGTCCCAGGTCCCATTGGTGAAAAGGAGTTAGGAAGGCACTTCTACACAGTCCAATATTCAAACCTTAATATTCATCAGCATGAATTATCAACGGGCGTGGTTCGACTGCTGGATCACTACAGTTGTATAGTACATATAGTACATATGGAAATACCCTGCCCAAACACAACAGGGCTGTGTCCAGGTGCAAATACTGAGTCACCAACAAACAATAAACACTTTATTCTGTTAACACACTAATGTACGTTAGCACTACCAGGACATCCACCATCCAGTAAACAAACCCAGGTATACAGTATATACTGTACGTACCGCCACAACACAACATGTGCAAAGAATGAACAAGTGATTGGTGAATGTGTAGCTGGAGTGTACTGAACGTATGGATGGCTGCAGGCCTGTGGTTAGCATGAGGTGATAATGGGGAGGAGCAGGAACACCACCCCTGGGTGAGACTCCTGCTATTACACATAGCTATGTCATTGGTAAATGCTGCACCAAAATATTCACATACAATACATGGCTCGTGTGTTATCCAACCTGCAGCCCAACTAGTTTGTTCACTTCACAGCTGCTGTTGCTCAGCCACCTCCCCCTCCCCCTCCTTTCCATAGAATCAACCTCTGAAGACGTACGGTCGACCAAAGGGAGACGGGGAAGTACGGGTCATATCATTGGACAAACGAGCCAAACAGGACAGGTGAGATGAGGCTGACGTGACAAGTAGGACAGATTGTCATAAGGAACGCTAGCATCAGCCACTCAGCTTGGAACACAGCTAGCTTGTAAATGCCTATGTTACGCATCAATCTTTCTGCACAAAAGCAAAACAACCTGCACACTGTTCAGTGGATAAATAATGTTCAGTGCAGTGAAGTGAATGCATTTCTTTCATCACGTGTACCCTTCATTGTTTAATAGGCGGACACGTCATAATGAACTGCTGTATCATTTTAAGTAAAGGGGTTTTATTTTTGTGATAAGCAAAGATAAAGATAAGAGGGCTCAATTATATATGTTTCAGTCTAGAGAGGGAGAACACATTAGGAATATACAAATTATTTATAATATAATGTTCCTTTAGCAACAGTTAAAATTTTGTCAAACATGATATTTGAAATAATAATAAATGCTTGTATATTTTTATATTTCATAATTCTTAAAAAGTCTTTACGATGTGCTTTATGTGATAAAAATACAAAAGAAAGAAACAATAAAAAATATTCATGTAATCAGATAAAAGGTGCCATAAAGCGATAACAGTATAATTTATACTTTATACCGTTGAATATTCTGTATGAATATAATAGAAAAAACACACAAACATTACATAAAAGCTTCTATGCAAGTGGGTTTTCAAGAGTGATTTAAAAAAAGATAGATATATAGCAAGCTTGATTTTATCAGATGGATAATTAGAAAGTGTAAGTGCCATGTGCCAAAGGCTTCAGGCTGCCTCAAAAGAGGTATATAATGTATCATGTGTTCCAGGTCGAGGCATAAATGTATAAAAATACATGAATTAACATTGAAAACGTATTTACAGTATTTGTGCCAGATAAAATTCTGCCATTATGAAAAAGCTGGAAACATGTAAGAGACTGCGATTCCAATGAACAACATGTTGCATTTGGTTATGTAAGATGCAATGAAGGCATGCATGAGTACATTTTAAGTTGACTGAAATTACATAATCATGTTTTATTATTTTTGTCTAAGAAAGGAAAATTATTACATTTGAGCAATGTTCATGTTTGTTTGTAGATTGAGGACGGATATAAAAAACGAGTTGATGCATAGAAAACTATAATGAAATTATAGGAGTGCAAATGTGAACATAACATAATACAGTAGATTATAAATAATGACCCCCTACATGCATAGGGTTCAATCCGTTGAAACCTACATTGAAGCCTGCCTCTCTCCATACGACAGGCACATCTTTCTATTTGACGCAGCAGTGATTGTATGTAAGCGGCGAGGAGACAACTACGAGATGAAGGAAGTGATCGACCTGCACCTCTTCAAGATCACCAACAACCCTACGTCAGATAAGGAAAACCGGAAGGTCTGCAAAACATGCTTTAATACATCTACATGTGACATCAATCTCAGTGACACAGCAGTAAATCCAATATGAGTGTTTATTTATTGTTTGAGAGATTATCATTTTACTGTACTCACTAACTGAGTTGACAGACATCCAGTTTAGCATTTGAGACTTAGGGCAGGGCCGTATTAGTACCCTCAGGGGCCCCAGGGCACTATAATTTATGGGCCCCCCTGTCGTCTGTAACACCCACACGATACCAAAAATATTTACATCCAGCAAACTGCAGGCACCTGACAGAACCTTTGCCCCACCAGACAGACTATGCACACACACACACACACACACACACACACACACCATACTTATTTGATCTTCCAGTCAACCTGGCATGTCAAACTTCACACACACCTAGCTGTAGTCCAGCTGAGCAGGCAGCAAGTATGCCTGTCCAAGTAGGCTACTGCAATTTTACTCACAAATCACAAGGCAATGATACAATGAATTACAGTCAATATAGTCAATATAGTGTTCCCTGAAACAAAAAAGAACACTCCCTGAGTGTTCCCTGAAAATCACCCAAGCTGAACACCAGTAATTCTGAAACATGACTGAGAACAGTGCCATCACACAACACAGCTGAGTGCAGGTAGCAAAAGGTCAGTACTGTAAGTGAGCTGGACAACTTATCACACTCCAAAAGCCAACATACTTCATTTGACCAGCTAAAGCTCACACAGGCCTATATCAGCATCACACCATAATTATGCAATACGCGTGTTATGCAAACAGCAAATATACTCAGCACAATATAATGATATGGTCACACAATCAAAACAGATTATGAGCCTACTCAATGTGCAAGGGTGCTGCACAGATAGCATAATACCACTTACATTTATAAGTTATTTTTAGATTTACCCTTATGAAAGTTGCAGATCAAGTTCTCAGTCCAGCCAATGAGACTGAGGGGGCGTTACCTTGTTCTGTTTGCTGACCGGTGTCGTGCCCAAAAATGACATGCTGATTAAAGGGATCACGGTATGAAAAGTGGATTTTATAGTTATATTCCGATAGGTCATAGAACAGGTGATGCTATAAATTTAGGATAATTAAAAAATATATTCTTTTTTTTTTCTAGACGGCCTATATAAACCATCATGTTACTTAGGCTAACATACTGTTAAAGTATATTTTCGAAATATCTATATTGTTTATAATTTCCGATGTGTAAACTGTTTGTTTGCTATGTCAAATATTCTTGTTTAGCATATTTTGTAAATATACTGTTAGTCTAACTAACATGATGGTTTGATAGGCCACCTAGATAAAAAAAGAATATATTTTAGTGTAAATAATCTTTAATTTATGCTATTTCACCTGCTCTGTGCCCTAGATTATAATTAATCCATTCATTTTTACAAGTTAGAAATGTGGGAATATAACCATAAAATGCACTTTTACATACCATAACTTTTTATCAGCAAGTCACTTTTGGAGTTTAGTACATCCAACGTAAAATGCGATGGCACAGCGTGTCTGCGGTCTGGCTGCGCACACTTTTACGTTGTGCTTGCTAACGTACGTACATCAGGCCCTTAGTACTAAGTCATATAGTATAGTAAGTATAAACATTTTACAGAATCAGCTGCACAGAGAGTACATAGAGCTCTGTTCCAAAGTTCTAGTTTTAGTTGGCCAACACTATACTTTTCCAACCTTCTTGTCATATGCCTTGAAATTAGTATCTGACACAGTTCCAATCAAGTAAAATACATTTCATGATAGAAGAATATATCTGACAGTACTGTACCTGTGATAGGCGTTTCATTTCAGAACTTCACAGCTGTTCACAAAGTGCTGTGAAATAGATAACAGAATATAAACATGTCAACATGAAATCGACCATATGAAGTATTGGCTCTATTAATGCCTTGTAATGGCAAACTCTGCAAATCATGCTGGACTTCTGAGAAGGCAATTAAAAGCTCTGGCATGACAGAAGGATCAACGACAGGTTATCAGTGAAATTGGTGTTGAATGACCTAACGTAGTTAGCTAATACTGTAGCTAATTATACCGTATTCCACCCTTGTGCTTTTAATCTGGTTGACTCTTGATTGTTCCAGAGATGTTTTGTTTGTTGTAAAATAGTTGTTGTCTTGCCAAAATAGACAGAAGGCACATATATTTCAAACCCTGGTAGTTTGATTTTCATTACAGGTGAATACTAAAGTAAATACATTAGAAAGTCACTCTTCAAACTATAGGATAAGGATAAGTGATATCTCAAAAGATAACGGACATGTGAGGGTTTATTGTTATTGGTACAGTATATTACTAGTCGCTTACTACATATTACACGTTATATTGTTTCCTGTGTATTATTTATGGATTTCTAAAAGTGTTATATAATGTACAGCCTGTAGTAATAACCTAATAAATAGTATCTCTAATGGATTTTGGCAGGGTAGGTTTAGGTCATAAATCTCGTGGGAACCTGGGAGTCTGCTGGGAGTCTGGATGCCCTGCAGTCATGCGACAGACACTTCCTTTCTGCTGCTGTAGTAGCAGGGCTGCATTAGTCATGTGCCATGCCCAAGCTGGTACATTGAATGAGTTACAGCAACACACTGTTATCCAGCGATCCATTTGGAGTGTTCACCTAGCATGGCTGACTGTTGTTCCTTCAAATTGCAGTGGTCTTATGGATTCTTCCTCACGCACAACCAGGGCCAGAATGGCTACGAACTCTTCTTCAAGACCAAAGAGCTGAAAAAGAAGTGGCTGGAACAGTTTGGCATGGCCATGTGAGTGTGTTAGCCTGTGCACGTGTGAGTGCCTGGATGCTTTCATGCATGGCCATGCGTGAGTCTGTACTGTGTGTCTTATTTTGGCTGCACGGTATTTTTATCCCTGGCTGTCCTGTTTGACAAGTCGGGCCACTTCATGATGTATTAGTGACAGCGGTGACACTGTGACACTGTACATATTGTGACAGCCCTAATGCAACTCACAGAATCCAATGTGAGCTCATAGATGTGTCCTTGTGCGCCAGCATTGCTCTTTCTTTTGATATAGACTTTTAGTACTTTTATACTAGTGTTTCTTTTTCACGAGGAAGGATTGACCAAAGCTACCGCAGTCAAATGGTAATGTGTACAGCTTCATTTGATTGAGAGCTGCTGTATGTTTATTAAATGAAACATTGTGGATCAAGGCGATAGAAAGACAAAGTGCAGATGGCCATTGACTAGTGGCCATCTGTAGCTTTAACAAACAAATGCACTTTACTTTTCTAACTGGAAAAGGCTGCACATTTCTTTTCACCCTGACAAATGAAATATGTGTTTGGTAGCTCCAACATCCGTCCTGAGAACGGTACCAGCAACCTGCATGACTTCCATATGCACACCTTCGACAGAATCACCTCCTGCAGTTCCTGCCACATGCTGTTAAGGTGAGTGCTCAATCATATAGTGTATATTCTAAGCTACAGGCAGACTACGTAGCATGCCTACATTGAATGTAGGCTTACTTGCAGTATCATTACAATCAGAGCATTTATCAGACACTTTTATCAGTGACTTACTGTACAGTTGTTACCGTATAGTACACTTACAGGCAGCGTGGTATGTCAGGGATCGATTACAGGACCTTTTCACTAGGAGTCCACCACCTTAAAGACTAACTGATCCTGCCCCCATGTATGTTAGGTATTACATTCATTTGATATGCAGTTGTAATCAATACACAGTTTTCCTATATATCAGTTCTTTATTCTAACATGTATACTGTATATTTCTACTGTAAGCAGCTGAGCCAATGCTAACGATATCAGTACCCTAAACTTGCTACAGTATGTACAGTAAACTGGCTCATTCTGTAGCTATGAAACACTTAATTTGACAAATATTTAACATGGTTGAAAACCTGCTTAAGATAATATAGCTCACATGGGGTTTGCGCTTATTGAAATATTTGACCTATATCAATAAAGCTAATGTCATATGCTCTTTTTGTACACCTGTGTGTGTGTGTGCGCGCGCGTATGCGTGCTGTTTTATGAAGAGGTATCTTCAACCAGGGCTACCTATGTTCCAAGTGTGGGTTGGGGGCCCATAAGGAATGTCTGGGCCGGTTTGGCTCCTGTGGTAAAACAGGTGAATATGCATGCATGCACGCACGCACACACACACACACACACACACACACACATAGGCTTCCAACTCCATTTCAAGCATGCAAGCACACAGCATTCTATCTCTTTCTCTCACACATACACACACACAGACAGATTGGGGCATGTGCACCATTTAGTCATGTTCAGCTCATATCCAAACAGAACAGATTATGGCTTTCGTTTTCAATTTAACTCAATTGAGATCATGTAAGGGTCCACCCATATGTGGAAATACTCACTAGCCATGTTTCCAGTTGTAACCTGTGCTCAGTAGTTGTTCTAGCCTAACAGACACACCTAGTCAGGGTGACCCAATTATACCAGGGTCTATACACAGTGACACAGTATTACACAGAGAAAACCCTGTGTAGGTACACAGTGAAAGCAACTTCTCAAAAAGTACTATGTAGTTATGTCAATATGTAGCATTGATTACATGTACATTACATGTACCGTAATACCCACATGCCGATACATGCCAGCGATCAGTCCTTTGTGTTTGATATTACAGTAGCTAAGCCTTAATAATATAGTTTATAATAACAATATCACAGTGGGGAACAATACATTTTTCACTATACTGTATGTGTATACTATGTGCCCGTGTGTGTGCGTGGACGAGATAGGCTCTATCATTTACTTTTGTTATCATGTTTTTGTAACAGGTCAAAGTTTTATCTCCAAGAGCCTATTGGGAAAGAAGTGTGCGTGTGTGTGTGTGAGTGAGTGAGTGTGCTTGGGGTGCACTTCCATGTGTTTAAGTATAGTTGCTACGTGTGGATATGTGTATTTACGCAAGTGCTCTGTTTGTCTAGCTCTGTGTGCATGTGTGCGTGCGTGTGCGCGTGTCTATGTTTAGTGGGTGTAGCCTGTCCCTAAGGGAGCCAATGAAAGAAACTGGTGGTGCAAACCCTATAGCCCCCCCCCACACACACACACACCTGCCTTGTTAGCAGCCTATACTCAGCTAGCAGCAGCAGGCAGTGCAGCAAAACAAACAGTGTAGCTCCAAGTGGTTGGACCTGGCTAATGAGGGACTGTTGCAGCCACAAGTGTGTGGGTGTGTGAGTACATGCGTGCATCTGCTGTCCAGTCGTTCACCATGCCTGTTCTCAAACCTCTTTCAGAACCCAGCACCGTCAGACCACAGGTGAGTGTGTGTGTGTTTACCTGTGTGCGTGTGCACTACGTCTTAAGGCTCTCTCCACTCCCTCATGCAGTAGTTCTGCAGAGGAAATGTGTCGATGTGTTGCACATCCATACTTAGACTACATGTGCTTCCATGTCTGGCATGCTTAATATCAGTAACATAAGTACTGTGTTCTTATGAAGCCATTTGAGATGAGCTGTTTTTTTTCTGCATTCACTGCAATGTTTTGATTGCAATCGTCTTGTGCAAGGTCAGGGCAGCAGGTTGGAAAACATTGGGTTGTCTGTGCTGATGTCACTCGGTTGCACACAGCATAAATAGAGAAGTGTATATGGTGTTGCGCCCTGGCACACAGGCCTTCTGCATATGAACTTTGCTACAGTAGACATATTATAGAGGTGCACCAACAGATGACATCATCTTAATGTACCTTTAATGCTAAAATACTACACAATAAGTGGTATGTTATTACCATTGAACATACAGTAAGGACATAAGGCAATAATATGCATGTGATTTTAGAACATTAATAATAATAATAATAATAATAATAATAATAATAATAATAATAAAAAAGCAACAGAATAATGTAAAAAGGTATTTAACCACATACCATACTTGATACATACTCGAAGCATTTCCTGGCAAGGTGTTTTCACCAGATTTACATGACAAATGTTTGTTTACAGTATGAGGCTTTGAGCAACTTTAGAAATGTGAATTTAAATACAATAGAACCCAATGGACGCACATTTGGTTCATATAATAGAGACCAAGCTGAATATTATTTACATCATTACATCATCACTTACTCTGAGGTCAACACTGAAGGGCTTATATACAATACAAATCCATTTTAACATTTCAGTTTGAATAAAAGGTTGTATGGCAAGTGTACTGTGTAACATGTGTGCCCATGTACATGTACAGTATGTGTTTGCTATGAGCGTGTAACTGGCTTCTTTCTTGGACACTTTGCAGAGCAAGTCAGGCCGCAGCCCATATGCAGACCCAGGTACAGTGCAGGCTACTACTACTACTACTACTACTGCAGCATCAATAAGCTTTACTTCTGCCCCCAACTCTGTCAAATCTCTCATGAAGGCAAGTCTGTTTCCAATTGTCCAGTCTCTAATCTCATATAACCTCAGCCGTGATCCTTCCATCCGTCCCGCAGCGGAAAATCATTATTGACGGACAGCATATTAAAATCAATAGCAGGCTGATTGGCCCGTTCCCTTAGCCATACATAATCGTCCATGCCCATCTTGTTTAGTCTGTTTTTGAAACTGTGCGCTGGCGGCGTGTCCTTGGGTGGATAGGAATGCATTTCATGCCCCCGGGACTTAATTCTTCACGGGCGCGTGCCTTCAGAAGCCCTGCTCCGGCGAGCACGAACACGCAAGCTTGTGGGCTGAGCTATAAACTGCTTCAAGCAGACACGCAGAGAATAAAGATACATGGAGGTTCATTAATTTGAGTAAAACACAGTTTGCTAACTGCTATCTTTGCTCTCAGCACTGGAATTGGTTATTTAGCAGTTTTGTGTTGCTGTTAAGTGTTGCTTTGCTAGAGTGAAGAGAAAGAATGTGTGAAGCATTGATCACTAGTGGATTATGTGACACACTGGCTCAATCCCATTCCAGAAGTGTTTGTTTCCTCAGGCCTTAGACTTTGTGTAATCCCCAGCAAAAGCATTGTTTCTATTTCAATGTCCAATCCATAAATGCTGCAGGCCAAGTGTACCACAAGGCACCCTCAAAGCACCTCTGTGAACGGATTGCTGTTTACATTTGAAGCCAGTGCTACAAAAACATGGTATTAATGTGAGACACCACAGTCCAAAATAATTTTTCTATTAGTCAAAATACAGATTTGAAGTTATATTGTAACTATTATGACCATACTCTCATAAAATGTACTAAATAATCATAATAATCATAATAATATATTATTATTTATATATAATATATATTTTATTATATTTATAAACATTGTTACAACTGAAGATCCCATAAATGTAATCTTTCTTTGCATTTTCCAGATAACGGTTTGGTATGTACAACGGAAATTGCCATATTGGGACTAGCTAACAGTGTGCTCTAAAACATGTTTCCTGTAAGCCAAGTCACATTCCCTGCCTCTTAAGGTAGTTAGCGCATCATAATTGTAAACAAGACAAAAAGACGCTTTTTTGTCTTTCCGAATGGAATCTTTCCTATTGAAGATTTCGGATTACCTGATTACATGGGATGTCATCTAATTGGGTCTGATGTTTACATGCGGCGTCACAATTTATCGGATTATAGGCTCAGTAATGTGTCCTGCTAGCAAAAAGGCTCAAAACTGTCTAGCTTCTAGTTGTAGGCACGTCGGGAGAGTGAAGCGGTTTGTGTGACTGGTGTGGAGAGATTTAAGGCTCCAGATGAAGTCACCGTACTAACTCCCATTCACTTATTTGCGCATGTTGCAATTAATTGTAACACTTTATTGGAAGTTGTGTTCATTAAGACTGACTTAACAATGTCATAACCATGACATGACACCTGTTATGAACATTAATACATGTTTATGACTGTTGTCATTAGCTGTAATTCGGTAAATAATTTCATGTTTAATGTCTAGTTGACATTGTTTGGGATCTGTCTTTGTCATGACAACTTGACATTTACCAAGATGACATAACCTGTTATTGTCTTTGTCATGACAACTTGTCATTACCCAAGACAACATAACCTGCCATGGTCTTTGTCATTACAACTTGACATTAACCTAAGCAAAATAACCCATTGTAACCATTGTAATAAAGCCTTATATGACAAGTGAAAATGTTACCACTGTAGTTAAGGTTTAACCAAGGCAAAATAACCCGTCAATGTCTTTGTAATGACGACGTGACATTAAACAAGGTTTTGACTTGTCATTAATATGTCATTGCATTGTATTACTCTGTCAAATGTATTTCTAAGAGTGTCATGACTATTTTACTTGACCTCAACTACAGTGGTAACATTTTCACTTTTCATAAATATGTCATACCTTGGTTAATGTCAAGTTGTCATGACAAAGACATATCCCAAACAATGTCAACTTGACATTAAACATGACATTATTTACCAAATGTATCTCACTTTGTGGCTGTTATGGAACACACCTGTTGAACAAACATCTACATACTGGCTGCATCTGGCCTACTAAAGGTTTTCTCATGAATCTATTTTAGGGTGGGGTGCGCTTGATATATAGGATGGGGAAAGGTCTAGTGATAAATCCAACCTGAATAAAATGTAATGTTATTGTTTATTTTTATTGTTATATTATTATTGAGCTATGTTACATTCAACAATGTAATAGCCAAGTCACATCTTTTAAATAGTAAACATGGCCTTTAGACCCGAGTTCATACACAGTGTCACACACACACACACACACATAATCTAAGCGAGCTACATTATAGCAGACAAAGCTTTGCTAAGCAGACTTTACCCTCTGTTTACGCCCACGCACTTCATTTAGTACACTTAGCTTTACTGGAATAACATGTTGACTGTGTTCAACCTACTCAGTGTCACAATTCACTCTGTTCAGATACATTTAAAAGAGGAATTGTGGGAGTGAAACATCTAGAATTAACAATGAATTGGTGTGTTATAGGAAATGAATAAAACAATAATACTGATTTAGCTTTCCTTGACTCAATTTTCTGATAAATAAACCGCTAAACAAAATGCAACTTTCACAATGAAAACAACAATACCATACATGTTTTTAAATATTCTTAATTACATTATTTGTAGGCAATTTGCTTTGCAGAACATGCAGGACAGATTTGAAAATAAGAATGATTTAGTATTGATATGGTTGACTTTTTGTCATCTGACCTGAGGCCTCATGTTTTGGACACTCGGGTAAAGAGAGGGGCAGAGCTGTCAACTGATCACCATCTG
>JAODTR010005531.1:0-32487 GCA_025399935.1 Amblyopsis rosae
TGGGGTCCCTTGCTGAAGCTGCTGCCCCCGCGACCCGACTCCGGATAAGCGGATGAAGATGGATGGATGGATGGAATTTCACCCATAAAAATGATGAATTGCTTGCCCCCCAGTCTGGAATGCTGAAGAAACAAAGTTTCCTTGTCCATTACAGAAAATGTAACTTAGCGGTGTAGTTGTAATATTTTTCAAATTTAAAAGTTGTATTAAATAAAAATAAAAAAATCTACCTGATCAATTTATTGTATCGAAACATTGCATAAAGACATATTTTGAGCTACATTCTCCATAAAAGATTCCAGGCATTGTGAGCTGATTAATTCATACAGTAATTAAACATTTTGGGTGAAGTATTCATTTAATTACTCAATGTGACAACTACAACACATTTAAACTACTGATGAAGCAATTAATAACAATTTGGACAGAGCTGACAGAAATGCAGCCATGCAATTCAAAGGTGTGTCCAAAACACAGTTCAAAGCTTGTGTGGGGGCATTGTCCATGTTGCCACCATTATAATTACACATCTAAAGGCTGTTGCACACCACCCTACAGTGTACAGTACACGTGAGCACATGTTGTAGTTTCGGGAAGAAGGATCTGCACCGAAGTTGAAATTATTTAGGGGCCAAGAAAGTCTAGTGGTGTGTGTGTGCCGGCTGGATAGTCACTGGTTCAAGCCTCGTGTCTCTGCCTCTTTATAAGTCGCTTTCAATGAAAGTGTAACTGCACCCCAAAATGTGTTTATAGGATCTGGTGTTAATATTGACTAAATTCTTGTTTTTGTAAAAATCTGCATTTTATGGGCTGATAACAGAACTACAGTACACGACATATCCGTAGAAAATCACCGCAGGACCTGGCTGGTTTTCAACGGTATACACTTATACATTTACACTTCATACGTCATCAAATTAAAATGTTAACGGTCATGTTAATGTGGGGCCCAGCTCTCAGCCCCTCCCACCCCTTCACTCAGCTGTAGTGGGTGTCAGGCTCAGACCTGGGGTGCAGTTACACTGTAGCTTGCAATAGCTGTGTATACCTTTAAATTCTTAGCTAAATGTAACTAAAGGTAGAGTCAGCTATTGCGAGCTAAATACTAAGCTAATTTTGTCAACAAATATCTCCTCGCATTTTGCTAGCTTACCGTTCTCTGTGCGTGTTATACTGATACTGATACTGATACTTCTCCGCAGCCCTGGGTCTGTAAATATAAACATAAACAAAGTGGCGAACACCGCTTGTATCAACAAAGCCGTAGCACTATGTGTTGCTTCACAATGCATTTCTATGAGTGAGGCGGCACTAGAGGACCGCGGAGCGATGCTGTTTGGATTTTTAGCTCGAAGTTAGCAAGAATGACTAATCCTGCATTTAAGCCTAATTGACAGGCCTAAATAACATACAGGACCTTATTTAAGAACACACTTTCCTGGATGCACACTGCAGTGTTTGTGACTCGTTCGTGACAGCGGGAACAGGCTTTATGACCAAGAAATATCAACAAAAGCGCTGCTCTATGAAAGTGCATATGGTGCATATTACGGGCAACACGGTGGCCCAGTGGATAGCATCACAGCAAGAAGGTTCCGGAGTCCCGGCCTTTCTGTGTGGAGTTTCCATGTTCTCCCGGTGTCTGCGTGAGTTTTCGCCCAGGTTTCACCCACTCGCCAAAAAACATGTTAGGTTCACTCTCCAGTGCCATGTGACCAGAGACACTGACCTCGGTCTGGAGCTGGTCCCCGGGCGCTGCACAGCGGCTGCCCACTGCTGTCTGGAGGAATGTGTTAAATGCAGAGAGCATTGTGTATGTGGCAATAAAAGCACCCTTATCTTTACCATATGATAAGCAGTTTCACCAGGTCACCTGGCGCGGAAGGACGCAACGCCACCCCGGCACTATGCATGTGAATCAGTAGGAACGAGAGGTGAATGTGAACTCCACCGAGTGTTTGGCTGCAGACCATTGAGGACATGTGACCTACTGACATGCAGCCAGAATCCTCCGTTAAAGCCTCACAAATCTAAAAGCAATAGACTATGTGACAAGGAACAGGAAATATGATCAATCTGGACTTTTTTATTATTCCAACAGCGGCAAAGGTTGCCAAGATGAATATACCATTCCACAAGAGAAGGAACACTCTCTCTGCCAGTGTGACCAAATACTGGATAGCGTCCTGACACAGTATTTTGAGGATAAAAATAATTCGCTTTCATATTACCTGTCCACTTTACACAATCAATTTAATATAAAAAAACAAAAACAACAGTTTTTTTTAAACGGAGTCAGGAAACAGACACAAAATTCAAATGATGTTATGCTGATGAAAATTAAATGGACCAAAAACCATATCCACCTGTATCACAACAGAAATGATCTGTGCCGCTGGTTATTTTTAAGCTCCTTTATTCCTATTTAAAAGAGAAGTGTTAAGTAACTGGAGTAATAATTACTTTCCTCACATCTAACTTTGCTCTATTTGCACCAAAGGAGCCTTGTCAATTTGCAGTCCTTTCTATGGTGCTGGCTGCTAGATTTGGCAGAAAGCAATGAGCTGAGAAAAAGCAGGCAGAGCCAAATAGTAAAATGCCTCAAATTCTCCTCTACTTTTTTGGGTGCCGCCAATTAGTCATTCTCACAATTCCAAAAGTATGACCTTGTCTCTTTGATCGAAGCAGCTCTAACAAGATGAAGAGTCAAGGTTCCTCTGGCTCATTTGGAGAGCAACTGTGGCGCCGTGCACCAGCACACATGCACCCCCCCCCCCGGGAATAAAGTGATTGGCGTTCTCAACTGGCTTTGCGTTATAAACGGTTAGTATGCATGAATACATGTAGAAGATAAATAGACCATCAAAGACTGGCGAATAGGCTTTCATTAGCATGTCATTGGCATACCGCTGTTCTCTTAATAAAAGCAACATAAAACTGGTGGACAATAAGAAGCCATTTAGGAATAAAGTAGGCCAAAATGCTAATACTAAGCAGCACTAAACAGTGGTATTTCACCATTAATGACACCAAACATCAAAAGGTGTCTGAGGTGAACTGTGACTCAGGGATATAATCCCAGACGAGAAACGAGAAGTTTTCTAAAACTGCATTATTTCACTTCATTTATTTTTCATGTTTTTATTTTATTTTTTATATACATACATGGAGTCTTTGTTTAATATTTTAAATATACATTTTATGTGTCTTCTTTAGTACCCTGAAAAAATCTCTGTATAAATAAAATGCATTATTAGTATTATCATTGTTATATATTATGTGTCTTTATATTTGTGTATTTACAATGTATGATGTACTTGAGTGTCTTGAAAAGTTTTCTCAAAAATCCAATTATTTGTGTTATTATTAAAATGAACATCTCATTCAAAATGAATGGTCTTCAGGGAACCCCAGCTCAAAATGTAACGTCACCAATGACATTTCTTTACATGGCTTCAAACGGGAAGGAAAAGGAGTTAGAATGTGTGCACTCAGAAACTCACTAAATATGTACGCTTATGGCTTTTGCACCAGCACTGCGTGCTTGGTAGGGAATATATTTGCCATGTTGAAATGACTTACCCATTCGGAATGCAAGTTTGTCCAATGCCCTGAAAATATTTTAATATATTGTAAATATAAGTCAGCAGAAGCAAGGGTGGCTAAAGTGGTTTCTTGACTCGCTGTGAAAATACAGCAATGCTGCCAATTCCCCAAGATATCTTTTGCAGCATAAATACATGTAGCGCATAGTATATGTGTGTATAGTATAATTCTAAGTGTATAATTAAAGGCAAAGTAGTACAGTACTTGTACTGTGTATGATTGTTCCGATTATATACAGACAAATGGATGACAAATGTTTCTATTGTCTATTGAAAATATAGAGCAGACAGCTTCATGTTTGCTATATGTCACGCACACACACACGCACGCACGCACACGCACGCACACACACACACACACACACACCTGCATCTGACTCGGCAAACTGTGTACAAAAGCAGGCAGGAGACGGTGCCTCTGGTACAGGGCAGCATACTGCTGAAGCTCATACACTCTCTCTCTCTCTCTCTCTCTCTCTGCTTGTGGATGTGCTGTATCTCTCATTCCCATTGTGACAGGCCCACACAGCCGTGCGGCCGGCGCCGTGCGTGGAGCGAAACAAGCCACTGGGTTCAGAAATAGAGAACAGCCCGCGGTGTTCTGTGCGTGGCCTGCGCCGCTTACATGAACACTAAGAAACCTCCTATTGATTACCATGAAAGGCTGAGCACTCTTTTTGCAGGCAGGCCATGAAGAGGTGCTGATCTGAGATCTGTCAGGCTGCACCACTGCTGTCAATGTATTTCCACAATACCTGGACTTGACGGGGCAGGGATGCACTTGGTAACGCAAACTGTTGGCCAATGGAAAACGTGGGTCCTGGGTGACCCCCGTTAACAGTGGCCCTAGCAAACTCCATTGGAGCAAAAGTATACACCAAAATATAATGTCAAATAAATAAAAATAAGAACAAAATATTATTCTCTACTTTCCAGGCAGCTGTATGGATTTTCTCGATGCTGCTTTTATTTTCTCTTGCAATTATATACACAGGATTAGTGATATTAAAAGAACAGTAAAACAATGTAATCTGGATCGAGAACAAGCCCGTTGATGTGCAACACTGTGAGAAGATAACAGACTCCTGAAGTGAAATTTCATTTTCAGATTAGAGGCAAGCTGTGCATAGGCCTCTTAAAAAAAGCTCTCTCGACAGATGCGTTTTTGGGCAAATCCTTGATTTGATTAGCTTTTAAATGCTGTTTAATAAAGGCTCTGTTGCGTAGAACACAATTAGGTTGTTCAAATAGTGATCTGGTGATCCCCTCTACAGATTGATATCCGCAGGATTATCACGCAATTTATTGCTATATACTGTAGTGGCAAAACAAGTACTGTAATTATACAGTAAATAGAAAGTATAATTGGATATGAGCTATCATTTTTAACTACATCGAAGGCTGAGGCAGGTGAGACCTAGCATTAAAGATAGAGTCAGGGATTCTGGAGAAAGACTCACTCAATACATAAACAGCTCTCTCTTCAATGCCATAGTCCCCGATCACACCCAGACGCGTCGCTATAGGCTTCAACAGCGCATTGATAAAGCCCCGATCACACAGATATGTGCCGCTTGTGCCAAAGAGAAAGGCTCCCTGTCACATTGACGAGATGAGGATATTTGAACTTTTATGTGCGTCTAAAAAAACACACAAAAAAAACACGAAGCACAACACCATAAAAAAGCGCATGCTGGTCGCGCAGTACCACAGGAAAAAATGGTCTTGTTGGCGACGCGTTTCACACACACACAACAGCTAGCGGACTGTGGGTAGATATTCCTTGACTTTGAGAAACCGTGTATTAGCTTACAATCGCCGACTCTACCTTTAGCACACCTGTCCGTCACCTCTCGCCTTCCAACCGCCACATAGCAGCCCCGCCCCCCGAGCCACTCACCTCCCTATCTCCCTGGGAGCGTTCAGCAGACGGGCCTGGAGATACGAGCGTGCGCAGTGTGCTCACCCCAGTCCCCCCCCGTCTTCCCTTCCTTAACAATTACCCCCGTGCCATTAAGTTACCAAAACAACGGATGCAAACAAATCCCCCGGTGGGAAAACACCCCCCTTCCCCCCAAAACCCCTTCCACGTTAGCTCTCGCAGTGAGTGATTTGTTTGTTTCAAGTGAAAAGGTTATTGCCCGGTATGAGCCCTGCGGTAAAACGTGTGCCTGTTAAGGCTTCCTTAATCTGCCTTTTCTGCAGGGGAGACTTAATTACTTCAGGCAGAAGGAACAGCGCCATTATTGCCCAGCCTGGAGGGTCCATCACTTCAAGTGATGCAAAAAGCCCTTGTCAGTATTAAGGGTGCCAGACACTGTCACTCTCCTGCAAAGAGGTGAGGGCATGGCTAATGAGAGGGCTGGATGGTCGAACGGTGTCGGAAAAGTCTGAAAAATGCAGAACTCCGTTCATTAAAAGCGGCATAGTCCCCTCTGCTGTCATGCAGGCCGTTTCACGCGTGAAAAGGGAAATGAGTGTTGTGGTCATGGCAACCCTCGCTTTACAGTTGGATATTTCCTAGAATATAAACGCCTTGCAGACTGTGTACAGTGAACCGAGGGAGAAGTGGTGTCGAGTCCACTAATGCTTGCTAACAAATCTCGCAGACATAGCATAGACGTCTGAGAAAAAGCATGCTTTCACGTAATTGTATTGAGAGTCTATAATCAGGTTTGCCGTCTAGAACCTCTCAGTCTTTTCCCGTCTAAAACACACTAAAATAAGAATGCAGTAGACCGGCAGAAGCTGCAAACCAATCGGTTGGCTGGCGGGAAAAGCATGCGACCACACAGCTAGACCCACTGTACACACAGGGCGTTTTGGCAGCACGTGAAAAGAAAAGTGGCTTTACTGTAAACGTAGCGCTTTGTTAAACAAGCGCTTTGTGAAACTGTTCAGCCAAAGTGTGTTCTGTGGCCCATGTTATGGAATTCACTGCACCGCTACTGTACATCAGGAACAATTCTACAACACACGGTTGGAGGGACTATTATACATTTAAAGGGAGGCTTGGGCTATCTTCCCTATTCGGAGGAGTAAAGTATAGACCTACAGTATGTACCTTTCACCTCTACAGAAAAGGTCTTTGTGGTTTTACAACCCATGGAAGAAACTAAGCATTAGCACCAGAAAGCCCCAACCTGTATTAAACCGTAAAATATAAGCATAAATTATAAAAATCTACCTTAAATGTTCTTACACCAGAAGACACAGTAATCCATTGAGGTTGATAATCAAGACGGCTGGTATTTCTTTGATGTGGGTCGCATTTCATTGTTTATTATCATCCTCCATACAGTCCCATGGGTTTGTTGAAAGAATGTCACTGAACATGAAGGTTACGGACTTCATATCAAGGCCCATTGTTGTTACACTTAAAAGGGAAAGCCTTTTTACTTGGAGCAGAACATCAAGATGACATGGTCAGTAGCAGCGTCTACAGTATATATCCATTATTTCTCTGTGTGCGGACCCAGACTAGATATGTCACCTGCAGACAGAATCATTTCCGAGGTTTCCCTGGTAACAAAGCTGTTGAGTCTTGCAGTACATTTCCATTTGCACGTGCAGTAGAGAGTTGCAGGTACAGGACTTGGCTTCACAGTAGGGAGCCACCGGGGCTCACGTAGCTGCTCGAAGCTATTTTGACAGATCAGTGGTCGAGCCGTGAATTGGAGGTTTGCCCGTCTCAGAGTTGCACTCTGTCTAAACAGACTTTGGTTGTAGTTTACTTTCTTCTGTGTAATTTCCACTGGACATTTTTGTGAGAGGTAAAGTGTGAAATCATTACCAGGTGTCAGCACTTTTAAGATACTTTTGTTAATGCTGCAGTCAGCTGTGATGAGCCAAGCCCTATACTAGCAATACCCACAGAACAACATTAGTGATTCAGTTCCTGCACACCTATGTCTCTCATCTTTGTCTTCGTGGCCTTCAAACCACACACCACCAAGTATGCTGTACCACATTTCAATAACTGCATTTGAACCGCTCTGTACCAATCCCAAACAACCTGGAAGCACGCACAGAAGACGTGCTGCAGAAACCTCGTGGCAAAACAGCGCTCAACAATCACAGCTGCCGTGTGTGCTCTTAAGTGCACCTCTGATATTGAGGGCTGCACTAGTGAAATTCCTCTGCTTATTTATCCTCCATTTTCTTTTGTGTTACTATGTGGATGGAACACCAACACTCGCATGGCCATGAAATAAACCTTCAACCCTGAAAAATGAGTTTTTCCACACACACAAATAGTATTTAAGTAATTGAAGAGACACTTTTGGGTTCAGCGGACGGTACAACTGTAATTTGAAAATCATAGATGGGTAAAATAACTGTATTTATATAGTTAGCAGTGGGAGCGACCGCTAAACTCACAACGACATGTGAAGTACAGTGTTGGCCAGTAAGTAGTTACTAGTAACTAGGAACTATTTACTGTAAATGTATAACTTTTTTCAGTATCTAGTAGTGTAACTAATTACTTTTTCCAAAACAGTAATAATATTATAATTACTACTTCTAATACTAATAACTACTAATTACAGTAATGCTGCCTTACTGTGTTACAAGAACAATATTTTCTGGTCCTAGCAAACTTAGGGTAGGCTAATTGAACCAACCTGTCCAATCATCTGGTTTGAGAAGCTGCAATGTTTTCACTTTGGCTGATTGTTGACTTCTAAGGCTAATTATTGTTCCAATAAAGAGGATTCAATTATAAAATGATCTGGCTACACAGGTTGTCATTTTCCAGAAGGTCGTGATTGTGAAGGTAATATAGTAACGTCATGTAACTAATTACTATTAATACTCAGTAATAAGTAAACTAATATTATTACTTTTTGAAGGAGCAACAGGTAACTATTAACATATTACAATTCCTGAGTAACTTGCCCAACACTGGTGAAGTAACATCCTCGACTGCATGCCCACTACCGTAGGTGTTTCTGCTCAGCTACTTTTCCATTTCTGAGTAAGCGCACATGCAGATGAGACACTTGCGTTTTACAGTGGAGAAAATTGTGGCTACTTAGTTACCGGTGGTAACTCTTGCCGTAACAGTCAATGACCGAAGTCTTCATCCTAAAACGCCAAGGGCTTTCTAACGCTTCGAAAATTGACGAGAAAGGCCATTGACCAAGCTGCAATTTTTGACGAGTTGGGAATGAGAATGTATTGCTATAATGTATCTTAGCATTAAATAACCATTCAACCTATATTAATGAACGACTCCTCCTGCTTCTCTCATTTGATGCTAATTGTGTAGGTAAGGTGTATACATCAAGGTGTATACCTCCAATTTTTAGAGGTGGAAAATTGGTCGATGTAGCCAGTTGTTATTGAACTCATATGTCTAATACCTCCAATAACTCAAGACGTTAACAGGTGATGAGTCAGTTTAAGATTCAATTTGTTTGTTTTACCTGGTACAATCTTAGTGCTGTATCTCACCTGACTGGCCGAATGCAAAGCTGCTGACACTAGCTCTCATTAAGTATTTTTGTATATCCATCTAACTTAAGTCTTACTCATTAGCTAGTGTACAAAATACAGGTAGGAAGGCAGGTAGGAGAAATTGGAGCGATAATAAAATGTCACTGCAATCAACACTACTCACAGAGATGTCCTGAAAATGTGTTGCTATATTATTAAATACAGTTATATGGTTGCTATGCTGTAGTGCATATTTATCTTATATAAACTATGTATCAAATACTGCAGATTGCCACCAGCAGAATGTGCCAGAAAGTTCCCTACACTGTTTCATGTGTCCAGTAGTTTGAGTTTTTAAAGAAAACAGCATCAACCTTTTCTGGTCTAAAACATGTTATTAATTTACACATTGCTGGCCATGTCACTGCAGCGCCTAGCTAAGACGGCGCCGATTGTAAAGTTCAATTGCTACTCGGACACATTCAAAATGATTCCGAGGCTTTCCAGACTGATTCTCACGGCGAAGTTAAACTGAAGCTTGTGAGATCAGGATGGTCTCGCGAGCTTCAGTTTAATTTCGCCGTGAGAATCAGGCTAGGTCCATGTGCCTGCTCCTCTTGAAAGACATTATACCTGTATGATGGAACAGTTGAAATTGACAAGAAAATATATTGATTTAAACATTTGATATTAAGTGGGGCCAATTATAGGCCTGGTGGCATCCCCGCAATCGATGACTCTCCCTTTTATGTTTCATATTTACTTTTTCACTATACAAGCTCTGGTGATGTGGACCAGGCACAATTTCATTCAGACCATAGAAAATTCCAGACCAGCACACCAGTCAAAATGTGACCAGCACTGCCTCACTTCAGGGGCGCTCTGTCTCAGGAGAAAGCGTTGTGTTCCCTTTTTCTAATCATGGCGTTTAGACACCAGCAGGGGAAGGAGTTGTCCCCTGGGTGCCCACATGAGCCAGGCGACATCAGGTACAATCTGTAGACGCAGACAATTTTGTTTTATTCAGACTTGCAAGTTTTAACTAAGTGAGCCAACTGGTGCTACACAAGTTGGCCCATTACTTCTTGCTAAGAATTAGGGAGTCTTTATACTACTACAAGCATTATTGGAAGGAGAAACGTGTATAAAAAATAAAGCATGCTACAGTGTTATCCAACAGACAGTATAGAATCCAATTTACATTTACATTGGACGCAGTTGAATATAACTCACATATGACTGGAGATCTGCCGCAGGGTTCCCACTCTAAGCCAAATGGCTGACGGGATTTGCATGACCTACTGTATAAGGAATGGAAAAACAGGCCCCCAGAATGACGATTGTGTAAAAAGGACAGGTATGGTATTTATGATAGGTATCAAAATCATTCAAATAAAGCAATCATTTCAGGACTTGTTGAGGCATCTAAAAATATATAAAATCTAGGGATGTCAAAATAACACATTCATTTGATTCGTTAGTTATATAAAAAGAATGCGTCAAAAATGTATGCAGACTAATAACATTGATGCTGATTTCGTCTAGGAAGTTGTAAAAAATGACTTCATAATGCCATGGATGAATATGTAAGCAACAATATTTTACACTAGATATGGTGGGGATCTTAAATTGGAAGCGATAGTATGCCGATCACAGTGCAAGAGGAAGAAGGCTATTTTCGCGATGATTACAGAGCAGACAACAACATTAAAGGCATTACAGAGGAGATTACCCAGTATATATAAAAAATAAAGTTAAAATACAGATGCCGGCAATCGCAAATGGCATGCTTTTACAATTTGCCGTCCTCCACGACGGCATTTACAACCACGGAGAAAACATAGACAACGAGAAGGTAATACTTTTGGTGCAACACTAGAATACTAGATAAAATACAAAAATAATTACATAAAACAGTTGCTACTAAATCATTGTGCTGAATATAATTTTATTAAAATATTTGCAGACAATGCGACATCACCATAGCAACTGCCATTCCATTGGACTTTTATGCCGTGCCGTCCAGAAAGTGTTTGCTGTCTGCCGTGTTCCATGTGAATGCAGGATTAGCCTGGTCAACTCTAGTAGGCCTAAAAGCTATTTTGTTTGCTTCAGTGACAAGTAGGCCTAGGCTAAATTATACAATGAACGATGTTTCCTTACCATACTGTCATGATTCCTGTTGATCTTTATACCGGCATTCAGTTTACATCATACATACACTCTATAGTTATAGAGTTATAAAGTTATTGGTGCAGTAGCCTATAGCCTACTGAACATGTAATTGGCCCTATTTAGCGATATGTAAGGGAGCAAAATGCAAAAATGTATTAATGCGTGTAAAACCGTGTAGTAAATTAGATTCATTTTTCAAATCACTTGACAGCCCTAAAAAAAGCCCATCCTGAAAAATTTTTATGAATAGAAACTAAAATGTAAACATTCTGCAAGCATAATTCCGTGATTCGACCAAAAAATTCCCTGACTTTCCATGTCTGGAATAAACGTATAAGAATTCTATGATATTCCATAAATTCCATGACCAGTGTTGTTATATGTTCTGAGTCTGACTCTAGCTGAGCAAATACTCTAATACAGTGCCTGTTAACTTATTGACCTTCTAAATGAATGAAGGAAGACAGAACTACACACACATCCAATAATCGTCACATCCATCCAGCTTGGATGGAGAACAGAGGCCGAAGCATGCTATGATTCTAGGACCGGGATTTGACTGAAGCCATGCTGCTTTTGAATAAGGTTCAAGCCTTTCAGAGTAGCTGCGTAGCCCTTGCGATAGGCTATGTGGAAGCGAGGATGACATATTAATTTCCTGATCTTGAACATCAGAACATTAGAGAATAGCATGTCAGGCTATTTGCTGTATACTGAGATGAAAGTGGATTGCTTTTCTTATCCACTGGTACTGTAAAGCAGTTTGTTCATGTTGGCCACACTTCTGTAAACCGGAAGCAGATGGAATAAGCTCAGAAAATAAGAGCGTAAGCTTTCCTTCAGATAAACTTTATTAATAAAGAACAACAAAATAGTACTTCAACATTCTGCAACATTAACCAAGTGCCAAAAATGTAAATCCAAAATAAATTAACCGGACTGAATTATTTATATCTGTGTATACATTAAGTCATTTTATATTGTAAGGAAGAGACTAATTGTGTTACCCACCTTATTTTTTATATGCAAGAAAGATATTACTTTTCACCTTAGATACATCCTATATTAATTACGCACCGATCTGCAATGTTTACTTGCAAAGCTGTAATTATATATATTTTTTTTTTCCTTACTTGAAAACGTATAAATTAAATGAGTGAGATGAGGGTAGCTAAACATGTTTTAAATCAAAGTTTACATTTAAAGATCACAGCCTTCAGAGGTTTCATTTTCCCTAATTGTGAGCTACTGTTCAGAAAAAAACAGTTTAATAAAATTCTAACTGAATTCCTGGTGGTAATATTCTGTGTATTGTCTATTGAGATGTTGAAAATGAAAGCACGGGGCTTCGATAGTCTTGCTCTAAGTGGATGAACTGGAGCTCAAGGGCACACGCATGGCAACCGTGTGGAATCATACTGGCTAAGTAAAGCACTTTGAACTTTCTATCTTTGACTTGGTCAATTTGGTGCTTGATTGGCGACCCGCTGTGCTTTTTGTCAGCCCTCCTACTTCTGTTCTGGATTAAACCTCTGTAGAATGGCATTGCATTTACTGTGTTTATGTGACCATTAAAGGTAAAGTCAGTCATTCTGGAGAAAGCTGGTTGATATCTGAGAATCAATTAAAAACAAAAACACCGCTCCCTTCAATGCCATAGGGTGCTCCCTCAGAAGCTCCGCCACACAATGGAAACGCACTGCAAAGGCTAGCATTTTTTTTTCTCTTGAGGTACAAACTGCTAACCTGAGAAGACAAGGTATCTGTCTGTTAAGACAGATATCTGGGAGCCGTCCATTGACAGGGGTTCAAGAGGGCAGGCCTTTTCAAAAAAAGACTTTGAATGTGATTGGACGAACCTGTAAACCAGCAGTCTGTTGTTATCTACTCTTGCAGTAAAAAAGTCAGGAGAAAAGTGAAAACATATTTTCCATTGAGAAAAGCCATTGCTCTTCTAATGAAGTTGCTATATTGAATCATCTCTAGGCGTTTTCGACTCGAGTTCTTTAAGTCGTCACACCTAAACCACTCCCGTAGCTGTTCTACGACGCTGATTGGCGAAACAACGGGTTTACCGACCTGAGTCACCCTGATTTCCAAGCTCATCAGACTGATTCTCGCGGCGAAGTGAAACTGAAGCTCGATCAGGATGGTCTCACGAGGCTAGCAGTCTGCACCACGTTGTATTCCCATTTATAGAGCCGGGCCATGTAGGAACACAAAATCTGAAAACAGGCAGCTACGGGAACATGCAGCTGTGTAGATATTTGCTTAATTTTACCAAAAATGTACTAGCTTACAACTGCTGACTGTACTTTTAAGTGGGTATTTTGCACCAGATCCTTGGTAAAGAGACACGGTGCTAGTTTCCACTGTAACTCTGGTTCTCACGTTGGTACCGTTTGGCCGTGTGTATGGGGTTAGAGGGATAGCTCAGTGAAGACTTTACATTCCTCACTCTCTCACTCTCGCTATCAACACAGCTCCCTATGGCATTTGACAGAGCATGTCAAAGACTGTTATAGCTTAATTATCAGGTGCATGATATATGTGTTTACTTAATTCGCACCACACATCCCCTGCTCTCAACCACAGTTCCTTACCAAGCCTGGAGAGAGAGGATGGGGGGGAAGGGGGGCGGTTCTGAATGCTAATGAAGATAATTCCATTGCAGCTTTGAGCTCTGCTATTAAAAGTTTAGCAACGATATGAGAAGTCTGTTGACAGCCACTATACGATCAGCTTTCCACAGCGAGTCTGGCATGACTTCAACATATTTTAGATTAGTAGTTTGTTATCGTCTGATGAAATAAAATATTCAGCTCATTCACACACAGGTAAGGTGTTAAACTGTAAATGAGCTCTGTAGAAGTGTGTAGCATAAATCCTCTACTGGTTAAACACAGGATATTGCAATACTGGCTGAAGAAGTGATGTCAAAAAGACAAATTGCAAAATGACATCATATATGCGGACTGTGCGTCACTCTGCTCTCCTGAGTGACTGATGATTGTCTGAATGTGTTCAGCTGATTGCTGGCATGAATGACTATCTAACAAGGTGGCACACTGAAAAAGCCTAAGATCATTAGATACTATCTTGCACAGACACTACATTATTAGTTGTAATAGTATCTTTTATCACCATACTATCAAAGGTTGTCCGGTCTTAAGGGCTAAGAAGACAAGACATTACAAAAGAATGACAGCTTTTTAGAAGAGAATGTGTCCTAATAACTAAGTACAATAGAAAACGATAATGTTTTTTCATCTTTCTCGTCATCTGAATTCAAATTTTTAGATAAACCTTATATATGCAAAACAATAACATCCGCAACCAAATATATCTGCCGTCATATTCTGGATCTCTGGAGCTTAACTTGTCAAAAAGCTAAATACTTTGAAGATGCTACTTCAAATACCATAATACATTAGATAAATACATAAATGAATAAAAACATTGTTACAATTACTTCCTAGCATCGTGATACCATCCTGATCTAGCAGACATTCTCAGTTTGACTTCATGCTAATAATATACATTAAACATTAATTAATCAAACCTTCTTAAATATGATTGGACTTCATTCCTTTATCTCACCCAATCAGTGTTTAAAATCAGCTACCTGTTCCTATTTAGAGTACAGATCCAGGTTTGTCTAGTGGTCCCAGCTGGAAGGTTGTGGGTTCAGCACCTGATGTTGACCTGTTAGCATCCTTGAGCAAGATGCATAACTCCCTACCCCCACTGCTCCTGGTGGTTGGTCGCACGCTGCCAAAGGCGCTATATATATAGTGCTATATTATATAGCACTATATATATAGTGCTATACAGTATATATAGTGCTATATCATATAGTCCTATATTATATAGCACTATATATATATAACTATATATATATATCTATATATATAGTTCTACATATATAGTGCTATATTATATAGTTCTATATATATCGTTCTATATATATAGCACTCACAGAGGTCACAGAGGGTTCGTCCATTTATATATACAGTCTATGGTGACGTCACAGAGGGTCTGTCCATTTATATATACAGTCTATGGTGACGTCACAGAGGGTCCATTTATATATACGGCCTATGGTCTCACCCCAGAGTTTATGCAGGTCCAAACCCTCCTTGGTGCTAACCTCCAAGTGCCCTCCCTATCCAAACCCCTTCGCTTTCCTTTCCCCTTCTCCCATGTAATGTCCTTCTCACTCGTGGCCCAGCTAATGCATTATAAATCAATTATCTTCTGCTATGGAACCAGACCCTCTAATCTTTTCTCTCTAACAGCCACTTTAATCGTACGGTGACCGAGCTCGCACATCACAGCTCCCGTAGATGGATGGCTGCGATCAGCCTCAAAATCAAAGTTGCCTCTGTCAGTTACCCAGAGGCTTTGTGAATATGCGATGCATATTTGGTAAAAAGGTGATGTGTTAGTATGCTAAAGTGGATTCTAAGTTAATATATGTAGCTACGGAATTACACATGATCACGCATACGGTCCGTAAAGATCAAGGAAGTCACATACAATCTGTGCAGTGTGTACTAATGCATTGATCTAGATACTATGCAATTATATACTGTATGAGTAAATACTGCAAGTACGTTTATATACTGTATATAGCACTTTTCACATAATGAAAATCACAAGTGCTTTACATTGAAAACATAATCATGACGTGTTATAAAATAAAAGCAAAACAGAAAAGTAAACAATAAGAATAAATACAAAAAGTTTCAAAAATGTCTAAACTAAATGTAATTTATCCTGGTAAATATGAAGTACAAATACATAATATTTACTGTATTTACTTACTGTAAGTGTAAATATTACAATTAAAATTAAATCAATGTATCCATTCATTCAAGAACATATAGACATAGATTCACATGTAAATCTGTCTCATAGATGCTTTGAAGTGGTGAAGAAGCCACCAGCAAGCTAAAAATGGAGATCTTGAAATCCTTGCCACTTGAGTCCGATTAAAAGCTGAACTGAACCAATCAGCGTCATACTTATAGTTATGGGCGTGATTTAGGTGTGACAACAGTGACAGCTTATTAAACTTGAAAACAACAATGACAGACAGATCAAGTTTAAACAGTTTTGATGGACTCCTTCCCAGATGGACTTGTGTCTAACAAGCCATGTGGCGTGTCAGGTTAAAAAATATTTACCAGGGAGAGCCTTGTTCTGAGCACTGCACCTTATAGTGGGAGGTGGTAAACACAGTCATGCTTTGCTATATTTGATCCACACATCTCCCAGGCGTCAAGGGCGTTTCCCTTAACACCATCCCTTACACGATAAGCATTTGGGAACCACTTGGATTTGGCTGTGGGACCTGCCGCAATGTTCCTTGGGGGGATCCAGGATACATACTGTACGCGCAACGTTGTCATGCTCCTTTCACCAGCAAACAAGCCAATCAAACCAGGCAAAAGCAAACGCCTACCGCTACACCAGCTCCCTGACAGCTATAGTATTTTGATGTTTTACAGTCAACAGTAGCTTTGCCATTTATACCATCAGGTTATGGCCACCCTATGGCATTTAATAAAGCTAGGGAGCCACCCACTAGTCACTAGTCGCAAGCCACTCCATTTTTACACAATCTAGCTTTGCGAGACAATGGAATGGTTTCCCACCGGCCGTAATTTACTGTGGCTGCCACGTGAATATGGCGAAGGCTCAATACTCAAAACCCAAGTAGTAGAAAACAGGTTTTCTTTTTAAAGGTGCTTTTAATGTCACATACACATACATATTGGGAAAGTCATCCTCTACATTTAACCCATCCCTCAAGGGAGCAGTGGGCAGCCGCTGTGCAGCACCAGGGGACCGACTCCTGGTTGATGCGGGAGTCGTGCTACAAATCCAGCCATAGAGAGAGAAAGGCGTAGGCCATTTTAAAGAAGTCCCTTACTGCTAAGGGCCAATGACTAAGTTAGGATAAGTCAGCTGGGTGCTGAGTGGCGGCTGACTGTCAGCTGATACGTCTACTGACCATAGAGCTCAGTGCAATCCTCAACGATAGCATATGAAAAAGGCTTTCAGAAAACGTAATTGACAGAAGCTATTTTATGGGATAACTGCCTTTTGGCCACACAACTCCCATAGTCCAGTGTCCATGTTTGTTCGCCGAGAAATTCCTCCTCAGACCATCTGCACTGAACTCAAAGCAAAGCAAAAAAAAAAAAAAAAAAAAAAAAACACACACTGTTACGTTTTTTTGCCATTTTGGACGCACCTCTGGTGTCTGCAGGCTACACAAGGAGTTGCACCGCACCACTCCACCTGGCTTTATGGGGACGTCTGATTGGCCAGACGTTCCCATATCCGCGGGCCTGCCGGCTCACAGAGCGGGCCTCCTATCTAAATGGCAGCCACTTCATTTGATGGGCTTGTTTGATTGATAAAAAACAAACAATAATTCAGCCGAGAGAGATGGCGGCAGATAAATAAAACTATTGCGGAACCGCCACCGCCGCCGTAGTTGTTGCCACGGCAGCGGGCTGGGTCGTGATTGTTTTATAATCTGGCGGTGATGAGCGAGGTCACCGGCGATGATTAGAGTGTAAGGGGTGGGGCGGGGGGTCCTTTCGTGGCAGCTATAGCATGCAGAATGGAGCGCTGCGTCCCACCGCAAACCCTGATTTACTGCATCTGGCAGCCGCTGATTGAAAAAAAAGGGATAGTGCATCACAGCTGATCTGTCTGACAAGGCATAGGTGCCAAAGGGAGAGGAGAAACTAGTGTGCGTGTGCCTGCGTGCGAGCAAGTGTGAGGGTTGGGAGTGTAAGAAGAGACACTCCCCACAAAATTAATCCCACGACAATGTCACCGAAGTCATTAAAATGGTAATTTGTGATATTCACAAGTACAAGTAGTATAGCGACACCTTTGGTAATAAGTGGCAAGACAATGTCTCATTTTCTTTTCTTTAAATAAGAGAATCATGCCTCTGGGATTATTAGATATGAAATACCTACCTGAAACCAGATGCTGTGAACATAAATATGCTTGAATTAAAATAGTATTCTACAAATGACAGACGTGGAGGGAATCAAATTACTAAACAGATGTTTAGGGTGGAAGTGAAGGTGCTAGGTTTCCTAAATGACATCCTATTAACACATACAGTACAACGGCTGTGTTATGGACATGTATATTTACAGAAGCTCGCCGGCTTACTGGAAATGTCAGGTTTGCACACGCACATCTAATTAGGCGCGCGAGAGAGAGACAGCCACGCTTCAGAAGCTCAGAGAGAGAGAGAGAGAGAGAGAGAGAGAGACAAAGAGAGAGAGAGAGAGAGAGAGAGAGAGAGAGAGAGAGAGAAAGCCAGACAGCCACGCTTCAGAAGCTCACAATCAGTCAAGATACTGACTTCATTAAGACTCCTGCATACAGGATGTACAGAGCACTTCATATTTGGCGTTTAGCTAAACTAGCTAAAACTAACACTTCAGCTCTGCGTTTCATCAAACGCCAGACAGCCATTATTATAACAAGTACAATAATCATATTGCCTCAGCTCTATTGTTGCACAAGACATGTGCACAAAGGAAAATATGGGACAACCACTGAATGTGTTAAAAGCTCCAACCTGGAATAACACTGTTTATGCTTGAACTGTGCATGTAATTGCAGATGGCCATAAGGGGAAGGGGTAGAAAACAGTGTAAGCCTATGGGCTCTGTAGTGATGAGTAGAGGTGTGTTAAAGGCAGGGTCAGTCATTCTCGGGAAAAACTTGCTAACTTGTCGCTTGTCACTTGTAACTTGTCGAAACGCATTGTGAAGCAAAGCGTAGTACAAGGGCTTTGTTGTTGTGAGCGCCGTTCTGCCACTTTGTTTATGTTACTATTTGCGGAGCCAGGGCGGTGTGGAACTATTTTTCAACACGCACACAGAATGGTAAAATAGCGAAATGCGAGGAGACATTTGTTGAATTCAACAAAAACGGCATTATCTTACATTTAGCTTGCAATAGCTGACTACACCTTTAACTACTCGACTCTCGGGTGTGGGAGGGGCTTCAAACAACAATGTTTATGCAACACTTCTTTACACCCACTAGAGATACTCCAGGCACAAATCATAAGTGTACCGTTTAAAAAGGGGAACCATGCCCTATGTGGGCAATTTATAAATCCCCACTGAGACCTTTACACGACTACACAGCAGCAGGCCAGACGGCCACGAGAGGCGGCCTGGGTGGCTCAGGTAAACCTGAGAGCCGAAAGGCCCAGAGCAGTGAAACTGCAATGGGACCCACGTTATTCCCAATTCAGCATCCTGTTTTTGGCCCGCATTTCAGATCTGTGTCTTCCACAACAAGCACATACAGGGTTTATAGACAAGCCATTCACGATAAGTGAAATAAAACAATGCAAGCTTTCACAGGTTTACCTGAACTTGTAAGGTAGTGCCCTCAAAGTGTTCAAAACCCTCAAAGCCCTTAAACAGACATGCACAATGAAACTGGAGTGGACTAACAATATTTGGATATATTCATTGTATTATCCACGCAATTAAACACTAACAGATAATATAATTGAAATACACTGGACATACATTATTTAATAAAACTAAAACTATTGTACGTTAGACAGGAGGTAAGAATCCCCAGCGTTGTATACAAACAGATAAAATATCAACAGTATGCAGTCTTTTCTAAAAATACTCGTCTTTCCTTAGCTGTGCCTTGCTGATAGCTCTAGGGTGTGGGCTTAAAAACAGCTTCAATAAAATCTCAAGATTGTTTCTGTAGCAATATCCAAAGAAACACAAAATAGAACAAATGTGAAGAAGCCAATAGGAATTAGACCATGAAATCAAGCGGAAAGCCTAAGTGTCCTCTGGTGTACCATCAATAAAATATAAATTCCCCCCAAAAAAACATCCCAAAAATGTAGTCCTTGGTTGGAATAAACATTACAGTTTCACAATGTTATCGTTATACTTCTGGAGAAAATTAAAGACCGGTAGTGATTCATGCTAAATACATTTAATTTATTATCTGCTATACAGTACAGTGCATTCTTCTCTCAATAGACCTAGCCAGGAAAATGTAATAATATATAATGGAAACAAAGATTAAAACTTTTGTTCCATTCATAAACTGTTAATGAAGTGAAGACAAGATAAATGTGGCCTCTAGAAAGAACATTATGTAATATTTTTTGTATTTTTCTTGCATGCATGACCTCAGAATAAATACAGCCATTTATGTTGTTGACTGAATATGTAACCATCTACATATTATTTTCTCTGGCTGAAAAGAGGGAAGCCAACATATTGTTGACTTGAAAATATATAAATAGTCATTTATACACAATAAGGTGAATAGAGGAAACAAATGGGCTTTAAGGTCATAAACTTGTGTTTATAATGTTCGTTTTAGAGGTATACAAATGAATGTGAACGATATTAGGTAAGAGTTTTCTTGTGTTACATATTCTGGTCAGCTAATTCCTGCTTGTTTGAAAAGTGAAAATAGCAGCTAATTCAAATTAATCTTAAAAACTATGCTGACGTTTTGGTCAAATGTCTACTCGTCTACATTTTTCCTGAGCATCAGTGTGTAGCTACGCAGTCAGATTTTCACATCGAGCCAAATTAGCATGGCAGCGCTACAATGAAGTGTGGCCTTTGTCAAATGTTGTGCTAGAGTGCTACATACCACTAACCTTCAACTGAACCTGCAGTTTTCACTGGCTGACGCCTCTCTGACTCAACTAGTTTTATAAGATAAAGGCTTTATAAGATAATAGGACTGCGTTTATGTATCTGCATGCCTGCGCGTGTCTTGCTACAGCAACCGCAGGACTGGTGTGTGACGATATGTCAACATGGGTCGAAAGGACCACCACACATCGGACTGATGCAAGGTTGCTTGTTCCAATACAGCATCTAAAAAGAGACCACCTTGCCGCTGCTGGTACTGTAACAATATGTGCACATGGCAGCAAGCTTACCAGTAGTTGCAGGCTCAAAATAGATGTGGCGCTGTTTACATAATGTACAGTGCACTGGGTACTGGGTCCCTACAATCAAGGAATAAACCTTTTTAAAATGTAATCAATACAAAATATAAAGCAATACAATATTTTGGCCATGAGCGGCATAATTAAAACCACATAATCTTATTTCTCATATACGGGAGTCCTGCTGGATTTCAATCTAGTCTGCCTTCCAGCGGTTTCTCCTTAATACATGCAGCATTATGAATGGCTGGCTGACTGACTGTGTCTGTGAATCAACAGCCATGTTTAGGACCTAGGAGATAAATGTAAGCCGTCACAAGCAGCTTTCAACAACAAATGCATTATAGACTATTTCTCTCAGCTCAAATTCCGCTGATAATATCGCCTGCAAAATCCTGTTCGCATTTAAGCGTTCGCTCAGCCACAGTCAGTGACCAGTGGGCGTGGCTAAATATGATGACGGTGAAGTCAGGCATTTGTTTTCTAAGGCCCCAATCCCACAGGACGTTCTTTATGCAGTGAGAGGCGTCATTTTCAACTGTTTTTTATTGGCAGAATGTGTTTTGCACGCTGCTTATGCGCGCGCCCTGGGCCCCTCGCGTTTAAACGCCGACTGCGCCTTGCATTTTGGAGTTGAAAAATATTCAATTCGGAGCAGAAAAGCATCCAATGTCATCTGCGATATTTCCTTTTATCCAATTGAATGATCTGAGAAGTGGGCAAGTTTACTGTTGTTAGCTGTCGCTTGATACCAGGAGGTGTATGTTAGCGATACTTAATAAATACTTGTTATAACGTCTTTAGTGTAACTAAAAGATTTGCTGGAAATAAATATTTTTTTCATGCTTTTAAAATTAGAAAACTATTGTTTTAGCAGGGCTAGCTAGCTGGCTGGCTACTATGTCAGTTCTACATACACACACAATCTACTCAGAGGATTGTTTTCATAAGTAATAATAATAACCTTCGAACTGCTCAGCTGCAACAAAAAGGCAGTGCAGTGCGCCTTGCGTTTTGTGGCAGCTTCAAAAAGCATGTCCTGTGGGATCGGGGCCTGAATGTAGTGCCAACCATGCCGGCGGTGGGAGAGCGGGTAGATGTAGAAGTTGAGTAGAAGTGATACGAACAATGCTGATTGTTTAAAGGCTGCTCCTAGCTTCAAGGTTAGGGTTGCCACCCATCCCGTATAATACGGGATTGTCCCTTATTGAACGGTAAAAGGGTTAGGGTTAGGGTTAGCCCGTATTGACTCAGTAAGGCTTGTTGAGTCAATACGGGATGCAATATGTCCCGTATTTTCTTGCACAACCTACTCCTGCATACACAACGTTTTTTACATGCTTGGAATGACCTGAGAATTAATAAAGTTGGATGAGACCTAGCGGAGAAATTATTCTGTCACTCAACGTCATTGTTGCTCTGGTTACGGAAGACTCACAGACGAGACATTATAGTTACCCCTCTTGCTCAAGAAAAATAAGGAGGCTGAACAAATAACCAACAAAGACACTGCACATAAGCTGATTGTCGGCCCGTTGAGCGCCTGCAGACCTCACTTAATCAAGCAGTTAACGTCATTTAGCCTGTGAAGTCCTCGTTCGTTTGGACCATTACCTTGTAGGCTACAGGCTTGGGTAAACCTCTTACAATTAGAATAGCCGGTCTAATAGGCCTGCTACTACAAATGTGCATTATAATAACATTTAAAGTTGTGCAGGCCTAACTAGAGAACCTATGTAATAATGCATGTCAGGTGGATGTATTATCTTGGCAAAGGTGAAGTACACATTTTAAAAAAGAAATAACATAACCTCTAGGCCTGTTCTATCTCAACTCACAAAGAAATGGAAGCAAAAACAAAAGTGAAGGTGCAATTATATTTCTGTTCAGTAATAATTGATGCAACTACTCTTCCCTTTACATTCATGTTGAGCAGAGGAAAATGTATGCATACAAAACAAAATGGTGCATAAAAATTCACCAGAACGGGGGAAATTGTGTGTCTGAATCTTAAAATCTCCTGGGGAGGACAAACATTTGTCTCCCAGCCGCTTGCAATGTGTCCCTTATTTTCCCTCATTCAAGGTGGCAACCCTATTCAAGGTAGGCCCATTAGGATGCAAAGACAATCAATCCACAATCATGAATAGGAGTTGGTTATACCAGGCATTCTAGCGTAGACAGAAATACCCTGCTTGATATTTAGACCAATGTAGCAGTAAATACAGACGCAGCAGGTGGACAGTAATGAGAATCAAATGTTGCTGCTGTGTTTAGCTGTTTTATCTTTCTACAGATCTAAGCCAAACCTTACTAAATGTTGCACTATAGATATATATATATATATATATATATATATAGTACAGTATAGCAGGCCTGTTGTCACAGGGCTACTATACACAATGTTAACGCTTGATTGCAGAAAGTGAAGACAAAAATCGATCCATTAAATCATTAATTAATTCCCAATCATTCACACAAATCTCATTCCCTCCCCCTTCATACAAATACACTTCCATAAAGATAAAGTAATCTCAGGCGACATACACAACATACAAGTCAGCAACCATTTCTCCTTGTTCGGGGGGGGGGGGGTCAATAGCGGAGAACGGGACGGCCTATGGTTGTGGGCAAACTGCTGAGTGTGCTGGGACCCCAGCTAGAAGCCCTCCCCCCCGCCCCCCTCCGCTGGCTTGATGCATCACCTTAACCACTTTCACCCCGCGCCTCGGGCCCTCGTACCTGAGCAACGGGAAACCTTCAGCGGGTTGTCGGCCTGCAGCAGGGCTCTCGTTCCGCCAACAGACATGCAACCCACCCCTTTCACCCCCCACCCCCAGTCCTCCTCCTCTTCCTCCACCACCCTGCCGCCCACTAGAGACCACAGGAAGTGCTTACCTAAGAGAAAAACAGAGGGGAAAGGGGAAGAGAATCAGTCAAACGGCAGCAGGACTGAAGGACAAACGCTTGTGGCGTCCACGTTGCTTCAATGTGGCGGTCCTGAAAGTGGTTTCTTTTTTCCAAATCAGGCAGGAAAGCCTAGGAATCATTGCGATTGTGTCCGGGTAGCAACTGAACTTACCAATCAGCGTTGTGTTAATAGCTGCAGTATACAGGCATGGTTTGGGTTTATTGTAAAGTGTTTCTTTTAAAGGGCCTGCCCTTCACAAACAGGTTTGATGCACGGCTCCCCAGATGGACTTGTGAATAACAATCCATCTGGCGTGTAAGGTTAGCGAAATTAATGAATATCTTAATTCAACTTGTTGTATTATGTTTAAAACAATGTGCATACACTTTTAATGGTTTTCACAGACACTGTGTTGATGGTTATGCTTTTCAACAGAAAAACAGCAGCTAGTGTATTGACTTGAAACAGTGAAGGCCTTTTCTCATAATTTAAAGTACAGTGAATGTAGTGAAACGAGTATTCCTCCTTAACGGCAGAGTAATATATTTAAGTTCATTTTTTTCCAGGAACCACAGTGAACACAGTGAATGAACCAGCTATAGTACCAGTTTGATTTCCTAAATCGTTCTCAGGAGGAAAAGGGACTGTGTGACTCGAAGGTGAAAGAAGCTGAAATTCATTAAATCTTTTAAGCCCTTAATGAAAACAATGCCAATTTTTGTGCCCTTGGCTTCCTGTCAAAGTGTATCTCCCATAAATATTACCTGGAATCCCCTTCGATTTCTTTTAAATCAGATTAAGTCCACATCAATCAAAATAGAGAAACATAAAATGCTATCTACAGACCACCGATCTTAATCAACATCGCAGCAAAAATGCATCGTCTTCACATCTGCAACTGGAGCTCCGAGTGGCCCCTCCAGGAATGGGAATAATCATGAGAGGCAGGCCAAATTGCCCAAGGGGGCTACTAATAGGAGTGGGGTGGAATGAGAGGAAAGGAAGGGGGGTGGGCAAGCCGTGCTAAGAAGTAGATGGATTGAGGGGATACATTAGTGGGCTTAATATATTCCAAAACCTCCAGACTCTCTTTTACCCGAATCACGCAGGTGGAGGGAAAGGGTGGAGGGAAAGGTGGGCGCAGTCATATCCCAAGCCCTGGGAGAGAGCGAGAGTGGGAATTAGCCCAGGCCAGCATTGCCGGGAACAATTCCTTTCTCCTCACGTTTCCCGATTGTGTCGTTTCTCGCCTTTCTTGCCAGTGTTACCCCTGGCATCGTCTTGGACCACCCACCCGCAGACCGCCTCATGTGCCCCACTCTACAGCTCAACTCCTCTCTCGGGATCATCAGGAGAGGATGGATGGAGCCCTGCCCGAATTAGTCTGCATATTGAGGGAGCAGCCTTGTTTGATTAAGGGCAATACGCTGTTACCCTCGTCTCTCCCTGCACCACAGCATTCTACTGGTTACCTTCATCCCTCCCTGCACCAGAGCATTCTACTGGTTACCTTCATCTCTCCCTGCACCAGAGCATTCTACTGGTCGGAATGAATGAACACAGCAAACACACACACACACACACAAGATGTTGTGTGAGGTGGATGGGCACATAGGGCAAGTAGGGGGAATGGGGAAAGAGGATGGGGGGATGAGCTGTGAGGACAGGCCGGACAGAGCCCGTCCTGAGCCGAGCTCGTTCGGCGTCTTCACACACTGCCGTCCTCCGACTAGCTTAGAGACCAAGTTGGAAGACACACCAAAGGCGTCTCGGTATCTCAGAAATACAGAGGAGAAAGACGTGCTGCTATTTATTTATGGATTGTGAAGCGTGAAATGGAAGCAAAACTCTCCAGACAATAGCAGGATGGCTCTACAAATGCTCATTTGCTGTCCGGCCTGCAGATAATGTGCGTACATGGCTTTCACCTTCCCCGGCGGCCATACATAATTCATGCTATTGACTGGTGAAGCAACACCACTTTCATGCCTCGGCCTCACAAACTGCCAGCGCGTTCACACGCACGGCGCGTTCCTCACACGTTCATGAAGCGGGACGTTGGATCCCGACCAACTGTGCAGTGACGCTAAGCACACGCTGGAGGCTGGTGTGAAATTTCCCACACAAGACAAGACACAATCCCCACATGTGCGACTGACTGGCAGCGATGCACTCGGAGTGGCTTGCGGGCGTGCGAATGAGATGCGAGTGCACAAGACACAATGGCAGCACTCGTGGATAAAAAGAACATGAAACAGCACAAACCCAAAGCGTGCTGCAAGAACAAGGAATGCCCACGAAGGGATAACACAGTCTCTTACTCAGACCCGACAGGTCGCACAAAGGCATTTACACACAGGAGAGGCAGAAAATATAAAAACAGAAGACTGCCACTGTCAATAAAGGACAATTCATGGTCTGATGCGCGGGTCCCACGGGGGAACATTAAATATACATTTCTGCGTGTCACGGCCTGACCCACTTTGCGGGATCCAGCGAAGTTGCTGCCACAGCGAGGGCGTTTGGCTCCTCCTCGGGGCCAAGGGAACTGCTGCCACTACAAAGCCCTCTCTTTGGACTAATTGCCAGGCTACACTGAACACATATGCGCACGGAATTCATCTCTTTACTGGCTACACCTGCAGCGCACATAAGGCGAGACATTTCCTGTTTACCATTAGGTTGGTTTTCAAATTAAACATTGACCGTTTATGACCCATATTGACCCATTTCTACGTAAAAGTACACATTGCATAAACAATACAATGCGCTACCCTCACAAACTAGTGTAGCCGGTTCAATTGTTGCAGTGTACACTACGCGTTCAATGTAGCCTGGCCGTAATGTTCGATGTAGCCTGTCCGTAACCCTACCGCCAAGAGGCACAGTACTACAAACGCTTTCCCGTTGTCTGTGGAAAAAATTAAGAGAACACTACACATTTAAAAAATATATAATAGTATATATATATATATATATATATATATATAGATAGATTGATAGATAGATAGATAGATAGATAGATAGATAGATAGATAGATAGATACACACACACACACAACCATACATTGCAAATGTTTAAATAGTAAAAATAGAAATAGAAAAATAAAAAAAGAAACTGCTGCAGTGGTCTCTTAATTTTTTCCAGAGCTGTAGAGCCAGTGAAGAGTGTGGACAGCTCTTCTCCTGAAAGACGGTGTTTGTGTCGCAACACAGATTCGCTGCGTTTCGAACATATTCCCCTGTTCTACCCCGAGCAGATGGTCATCATCACAGGAGTGAAATTTTGCTGTGGGCTGTTGAGGAGGAGTGATAGGTCTTGGAAATGATGCCCATTGTAAACATTTGCCGTCCAGTGTTTTGGGAGCCAAGGCACAAATCAATATTTAATCTAGTGGCATAATAATGTGACACATTTGAAATTTGCTGCAGAGCAAGACCTTCTGCGTATGGTTACATATTTTTAATATTATCCTTGCAGCTCAATTGTTTTAATAAAAATGGCATATTAGCACCAAAAGGGCTGAACAGTAAGAAACAAAATAAGCCATGCCAAATACCAAAACAAAACCTTGGTAAATGGTTTCTCATGGATGCGTGGCAATATTCAATGCTCGTTAATTAAACCTCATATCTCCAGGTAAAATGCATAAAAGATATCTTAGCAGGGGTTATTTACCATTTCATTGCCAGTTCACCACTATCCCATTGAACCCAGGCAGTCTTGGCTTTGCTTTGATATGACAGTGAGAAGGTTACTGGGGGTTTCCAGTGAGGGAGCTTGTTAGCAACATCTCCAAGAGGCAGAACGTCTGTCAAAAGTCCTTGTAAAGGGCAAACTGCCCTGTGTTAGCCCCGTGAGGTTGACCCTGAAGAGCCTTGGTTTGGTAAGCAGTGGGTTTAAGCTTTAATTTGCATAGAACTCCGAAAGGTCAACTTCCACTGATGGAAAGGCCCGGACTGCCTTTCTTATTTGATGCCATAGCTTGATCAATTAGTTGCTGAGGGACTCTGGGCTTAGCTGCAGCTTCGAGTGCCGCTATAGCATAATTGGCACAAATTGCGGTTAGCTATCTTTCGGCATTATTCTTACCAGTAACCCAGGAAGAAGACTTGAGAGGAAAAAGCCCACTCCCCGAGAGTAGCATGATTCCGCCTTAATTTGGGGACAAGGTTAATCGCCACTTCTCCGACTCGCTCGTGGAGTGGCCCGGTCCGGAACAATGGCAAAGGACCAGCCGTTTAGGGAGCATGACCAGCCGATAGCAGCGCAGACCATCCTTCTTGAGAGACAACTCGTTAATTGAAAGGCTCATTAGACCAAAAGCTACTTAAATTATTAATTGGTCGTGTCAGAGTTGTCCTTTCTGAGTCAAATTTAATTTCTTTCCCGAGCCTCCATGACATTTGAAGTTAGCCTTATCCACTCCTCCAGTTCTGCCCCTGAGGAGAACTTTAAGATCACACACCTCGCATGTCGCCTGACGATCCCCATCAGTGTCTCCCTGCCTGTCTCTCTCACACCCTGCTTTGCTCGTTCTCTGTGATTTTTCAATTCTCACTGAGCAAGTCTTAAAAAAAAAGTTTGATGTTTAAAGCAAAAGGGCTTGGAAGCTTTCCACCAACCACCCGGACCACAGGAGCCTCCCCTTTCAAAGGAAAACAGAAATTGGCTTCGGAATTTTTTTTCCAAATGGACACAAACATGGGTACACTTTCCTCCACAGATGTGTAAAACATCATCATAGAGAAATAATTGACCTGGAATTGGCAGAAGCTTTAGGCTATAAAATTCCATCTGCAGTGATGGGAATGATAAATCATCTTGCATAACCTCCGATATGCCCCCTGTACTTTCAAGTATATGTTCATCTTTGTGCCAAGCGGCAGAGGTGCTCTCAGCTTCCCTGACGATGTAACATCACCAGTCTATCTGGCTCAAAGCAACAGCAAGCAAGGCTAGCAATCTTAGATCACATATACTGTATGTTGCATAGAGCTGGTTGGATGTCAGCTTTTTTGGATAATTTTAGCAGACACCCTTATCAATGAGTACAGTTACAAGTTCTAATGAACAGGTTAAGTGTTAATGATCTTGCTCAATGATGCTTACAGGCAGGTACACTTGTTATGATGATGTACAACATCAGAAAATCAAAAGCACTTGTACATTAAAACACCGGTGTTTCTGAGCAAGCAACAGTAGGGCCAAAACGGGAAAGCAGAGACAGATGTCACAACTTCCATGCTTTGCACCATGGTATAAAGTCTTTATCAGGAAAACAGTTAATCAGTTTGCAACAGTGAGTGGGTGAGTGACAGAACACCGCTTTAGTTCGGGGGTTGGAATGAGAATAAGAGATGGAGTCGTAAGAGTTGCTATGATTTGCTAATAATGTGTCAGAGATTAACCGCAATTGCTCCCAGTTGGTGTGTTAAACATGGAAACTGAATAAAAGTGCCAAGTGCAGTATTTATTTCACATTTACCCTCACTGGCAAGTGTCCCTTTGAAGCAACATGTTCCTAAACTTAGGACATTTTATTATTAGGAAAATGCAACTATGGAAATTAAGTCATAGTTTTTTTTACCAGAGTACAAAGAGCTTGAGAGTTGAAGTATATAATGCTCCATTAAATTGAGCAGATGAGTCAGTTCATATTACCTTTAGCTTGCGTCTAGTATCCCCTGTAGCCTTGATGGTCCAAAGATACATGATCCTTGTAAGACTATGTACATCCATAACAATAACCATTTTACACTGAAACACAGTACACAAAAACACTCAAACATTTACATTCAGTTCACGAGTAGGTTAATATAACTATAAACTGACTTATCACACAGATATTATTCTGAGTAATAATACGTCTCCATTGGCATAAAGACAGTGTGTTCCGTAAACTTTAACATTCCGCACACATTCATCATTCACTGTTAAAATGGACAAAGGTTGCTAACCTCACTGCAAAACCCATGGGTAAGGGCACCAGCATTTGGCCTTTCCTGTGTTAAAGGGTGAGTCAGCACTAAATTATCTGGGACAGAAAATTGATACCGAAAAGTAAAAATGCTAAACTTGTTTCAACTCTCCCCACACTCCAATTAGTGATTTATTTACCAAAACAGGCAGAACACCTATTTATTTTATTTTTAATTTAACCTTTCAAGATGCAAAGCAGAAGTGGAAATAGCATCGTAGTCACAGACATGGACACACAGACACACACGCGCGCGCGCGCGCACACACACACACACACACACACACGCACACACGCACACACACACACACACATTACAGAGGAGGAAATCTTTCAAGATTGTTATCACAAAGACATACGTTGTCTACTGGTTTGATACATGTAATACTATTCACCCTGATGGGCTAAACTTTCCGTCAATTAAGTAAATACATTTAATTTCCTTTTACAACTGTATCATCTCAACATCAGTGTAATCAGATTAGTTTTAATCTTACAGTGTTTTGATTTTACCACATACATTTTACCCCATACATTGTACTCGAGCAGTCAAAATGATGTCCATTTTAGAAGTGACAACTATCATTGCCTATAGTTTATCAAACTATTGTTCAAATGGAATATTCCAGAATAAGAAAAGACACGTCAGTGTGATGCAATTTACTTATTGAACATGTCCTGTGTAAGTGTAAGCATATTAAATTAGTCAATATGTCTTACCCCTACAGTACCTACAGTACCTCCTGCTCCATAATACTTTTAATTGTACTCAGTGTTAAGTCGAGACGGATAAAAGCTAAACAACCTAATTGGAAGGGATTCAACAAATTATTATTATTCGTTTGCCCTCTTTCAGAGTTCCGCTTCCTCAGTTTAAGCCTACGGACCAATGTCCCTCTGGCCTTACTGTGGGTGCAGCTAAACAATTATATTCAAGCACAATTGCAAAAGGAGAAAACGAGCTGTTGAGATGCAGCCCAAACAGAAGCCAAAGAACCTCAGGTAAATAACATCAGAATTCATCTTGAAGCCTGGCACCAGTCCATTTGACTGACATTTACATTAGAATTAGCTTGACGGTCATGAGGAGAGAGAGAAAGGTAGAGAGCAAGAGAGAGGGGAAGATGCTGCGGAAAAGACTCTGCACTTCACCTCTCTCAGAAAAGTAATGAGTTCCACTCCTGGGTCAATACACTGCTCTTCACACCAGTCGTGAGCAATGCAGAAGGTGGACAGCAAACCAATAGCATCGGCGGGCATCTGATCTGGGACTATGATATATGTGCCATTTCCATTTTTCTGCATCTCAGGCTTGGCAAACTAGCACATACCGTTATGTGTCAGGGTGCCATCTAAAACACCTTATGACAAGAGTACACTGTCGTGAAAAGTAATTTAGTGTAGTGATTCAGGGGCTAATACTGTAAGTAGAAAAATGGCACATACACTACTGGTAAATATTTCATTAGATGCTAAATAATGTATGTGGGTCAATAAAATAAATGAAACTTTTTTTAGTTTTCCTAGAAATATATATGTTTTTAGCTCCAATTTGGGATAGCAGTATATTTGTATGCCAACAGGTAGAAATATAATACAGTGTATTATATGTACATGGTATTTACATTACATGGTATAATGGTAGATATATCATACAATTAAAAATGAATTAACATTACCCAAGAATTACATTTTAATTTGGGAAAATACTGTCCTCAAAATGGTAAATGCTAACATAATGCTAAAAGCAAAACAAAATGACAAAATTGTTTACTGCTCGTGCTCACTCCCTTCGCTGTATCATACCCTGATATAGGCCAGGGGTTCTCAAACTTTTCAGCTTGCGACTCCCCAATATAACAGTGCCAGAGACTTGCGACCCCCACTATCCCCAGAGGTGGTAGAAGAATAACAGTCATATTATTATTTGATAGTATTTTTATATAGGGTAGTAGCAGATACATCAAAATAATGCATAAACTTCACCAGTTCTCCCTAATTAGTTAATCTATTGTGTAAATGATATCATTATAATAGTATAATACACAAGTTTTATCATTATTTACTTGCGAGATAAACGCTCATACTCTTCAGTGATAGCAGCAACTAATTAGCAGACATTACTTTTGCGGGGTCTAAAACATTTCCATGGTAACAGAGAGCTTCAAACTTATATAAATAAAGCTTGCGAGATCAGGATGGTATCACGAGGACAGCCAGTGCAACCAATCAGAGATGTCACTTTACATTTTAGGATTGTGGGTACTGTAGTACCCACAATTTACCCAGACTCTTATAATAATTTTTAAAAACAGACTGAAGACTGATCTGTTCAGGCTAGCTTTTCCTGTGGCTTAGCCAGTTTTTAATTTA
>JAODTR010005532.1:0-11333 GCA_025399935.1 Amblyopsis rosae
CTGGTCTCATTCATGTTGGTGGCGGCAACAGTCCTGCAGACATGACAGGAGAAGTGTTGGAACACATTATGAGATGTTTATGATTTTATATATATATATATATATAATATATATATATATATATATATATATATTATATATATTATACAGTCATAGAATATCCCCCACTCTTTATTAAAGATACAGTCTATCCCTCGCTGCTCTTTACTACGGTAGTATTTGTGAGCAATACTGATTTTTTGACCTATAAAGCAACAAGAAACAGAGATCGATCCCGGTTGTACGTACAGTACAGTACAGCAGGTGTCGCCAAAATCACTTCAACTAGAAAAGGGCAGATCTCCACATAAATCAGTTAAGTCCCTCTGTATTCCACCACCATACCACATAACCAACAAGCAAACCGAACATCTCCGCTTATACCTGGCCTTGTTTCCGGAGTCCATCAGGTCCTGGATGTCATTGTAGGAGGTGACAGCTAGTTTGGACAGGTCTTCCACGTAGGGTCCCATGAGCGGGTGCTCCCGAACCCGCAGGTGCCCTTTGTTTTTTGGGTTCAACAAGTCCCGCACACGTTCACAGTAGATCTCCATGTAGCTCACCTGAGCAAATGAATTGAACACTGAGGGTGAGCCATCACAAACCAACTGTGTTTAGACTGGGCTACTGACATGAGACTTAAAGCTTACCTCCACCGAGTAGGACATACTGTTGTCATTATTGCTATCACTGATCTTGGTGAAAAGGTCTTCACACAGCTATTAGGAGAAAGAAAAAAAAAACAGTTGAATATTCGATTCTTATTTTTCAGTTGAATTGAACAGTTGGTACAACATGCAGCATCTGGATACTGCCAGTATCGATTACACATAAACCCCACCCAGACGTACTGCAACTTCATAAACATTTGACTTTTCCTTGATTTTGTTTGAGAACGTCACTAGGTCAAGAAATCAACGCGAGATAGAGAATTCATAACAAATTAGGGAAAGCGAGAATCCAAATCTGGATTTCCATCTGCCTGTTGGTTTGTTCACAAGCCGTCAAGTGAGAGACTGGTGTCTCGCCTACCAGCGGGATGATCCCTTGCTGATCCTTGACGTCCTGCTTGCCCATCATAGTGTAGGACTTGCCGGCGCCCGTCTGACCGTAGGCGAAGATGCAGACGTTGTAGCCCTCGAAGGCATGAAGCAGCATCTCCTCTCCGATGTCTTTGTACACCTGCACCTGGGAGGCATAGTTGATGTCCTCCGGCTGTGGACAGAGATAGTAGTCTATGTGTGAGTGTGCAGTGAACACCCCTGATGATGGCAATGATTTGCTTTTTTAATTAAACTGAGGTTTAAGGTACTCATTTATAGGGTGACTAGGTCCAGGATACCAGCAAAAAAAATTTTATTATAACTTATTGAGAAATGTAAGTACAGTACTGACACTTCATATTATTTAAACCTTCAAAATTCATAATGACAGGTATTTGGGTACAGGGAATTCACATTATTGTTAATCATTTTCCCATTGTATTCTTTGAAAACACCATCTGGAAATATTAATTCCCAGATGGTTGTCAGGGTGGTATGTTTTTTTTATACAAAAGCTATTAATGAGGTTATGCTATAATTATTATCAAGTTAGAAACGTTCCTGTTTAACCTATCCTATAATCCAATGGCAGAAGGCATGTTGTTGTAGTTCCGTTTTACATTCTATGATAGAGTCTTACACTGATTGTATCTGTGGACTCAGCAACGTTTGAGCTCCCGGAGACGTGGAAACGCTTACCGTGGTATGTGACCAGTAGGAGTAATCAAAGTTGAAGCTCTTGTTCTCTTTGGGTTGCTTGGGGTTGATGATGGCTGAAAGACAGGACAAGCAACACATGGGTCAGTCAGAGGGAGGCTGATGGCTGCCTTTGTGTGAAACAGGATCTCAGCCGATGTTAGCGTCATGCTATGCTAACGGACCCGTCAGGATCAGACTGCAGTTACCTCTGTTTTCTGCACCGCTGGAGGTCCCTAGCAGTTAGCATGTTGCTGTGCAGGAGCACACATGCACATGTTTAAATGTGTTCACTTTGCGACAGTTCAGTCGTTATTCATTCTAGCAGACCCTTTGTTCAATAGAGGCAATTATTTATGGAAGACATATTGCATGGTATACAAGTAAGGTTGTGTTGGCAAATAATCTCGCAGACTAATTGGCTGCTTTACTGTATAACAGCAAGAACAAAACCAAATTTTCTGTAAAATTTGCCCTTTTCAGTATTCCTCTGCTCAAACTACATACATGAATATATTCACCACAGAATTACCTATTGCTAAACATGTTTGTGGAGGTTTGAAGCCACTAAATAATAATTGTAATTTGTTATTCATAAAACGTAAACAATCGTAGGTCTGCAGTATTCACAGCCTAGTGCTCACTAAAGTGCACCTTCAACAATTATCAGTCTAATCCATTTAATTTAATTTAAACAAAATAAATGAGTCATAGCCATTTCCACAGATTGTCAAGAAGCATTTCCGGCAAACTTAATCTCCATTAGTGTGATGACGACATCAATCTCCCCCACAAAGAGCTGATGGCTCCAAAATGTACAATGGCTTAGCCTTGGCTGCACAACGCCATGGCACTCAGACCAAACAAATGCAAACAAATCTGTGTGAATAGAGATAATGAGTGTATACGCAGACACATTTGTATACACTGTGTTCACTGTACATTGTCTAGACAGGCTCACTGTAGCCAATAAAGCAGGTGGCAGGTGGAAACTATTCCAGTTGTTCCCACATTGTTTTTTGACAACAGTCTCTAATGGGAGAGTAAAAGGATCAATCACAGATATGTGGACTCAAATGACTCCCATTTCCCCGGAGGGCATGTAAAAATAAGCAGCATATCCTGTGCCACGCTCCTGTTCCGGACTAAGGCTGAGAGGTAGGATTTCAGGACTGTACATAGTCCTCGTCAGATCAAACTGACAAACAGTCGATGTTCCCCTTCCACATTTTGAGCCCCATGAACAAAATATGGAAATGTGACCGTGCATTTTGCAGTCCACAACTGTAATAGCTCTCTATTACTCTAAAGTAGTTAAAGTAGATGTTTCTCACCGAGCTCCACACAGACACCATTTTGTAAAGATGAGGTTAATACAGTGGCCTGCTAAGTGCACACGCCCCTTTCTCCTACACAGATTTCCAGTTGTAGAATATACAGTAGGGCAGCAAGCAAGGCAGCTCTGGCATTCAGACCCACTCCTCCTTACTATAACAACAAGGTGAGATGAAGACTTCAATCAACGGAGAATAATAGCCAAATGTGCACTCGTCATAAATCACATAGTAGTCCACCCCAAACTGTTGCCATCGGCCATGTTACCCATCGAGTAATTATAAGGCCAGGTTGTAGTCATTAGAAACACTGTACATAACCGGCTGGTTAGTTCTGTGGGTTGACACCGCAATAACCGGAAGTCTCCTTCATTCCATGATTCTAACAGGAAAACTACTGTAATTCCTGCTTGTTAGAATGGTCATGAGTTTGTGGACAGTGTTGGTGACATCACAGGCATCTGACTCATCCAACTCATGCCAGTCTTTTTAAATATTCAAATCATTTAAATATGTTCAATTAAAGGCGTCGTTTTTTCAGGTTCCCCAAAATGTCACTCATGACATGTCACTCAAGATGCCTTAAACTTGTTGATTGAACAACAAGGTTCAGATTTGAAAAACAACATTTGGTCAAAGTTAATAGGTCAGTTCACGCGCAACTTAGTTTTTTGATTAAAAGCTCTAGCTTAGGTATTTTTCATGTAGAAAAAAAGCAGCTGAAACAGTTGTTACGGTTGTTATGGGAAACACCAGGTCTTACTATGAACTGTCAAAAAAGCGGATGATGTAGGGCGTTTTCTTCTTCAGAAGAAAACACAGCGGTTTTTCGCATCGCTTTTTCGCGTTGCTCTTGGTCTAAAAGAGCCTTTAGAAGTTGAACTACTGAAAATGAAGCCCAGAACTTCTGAAATAAGCGCCTGCGTCAGCGTTTTAAGTTATTTTTCAAACACGCTGTAAAAAAGAGGCAGACAGCTTCCAAAAAGAAGTTACGTCTGAACGCGGCCTAATGGTATTTTTTTACTCACCAAAACATAAAACGAACAAAAAACAACCATAATGCTGGAATTTCACTATCATGGGCGTGTGAACACGATTGTCATTATTTACAATATTACAATCAGGTATTATTTTGAGAGATAGTACAACTTTCAAGTACATGACTAAATAGTAGCCAGTCATAAATATTCCACATCGATGTGAGTGGATGGATGGTACATTCTAGTGAGTGTGAAGAACTCATCTCATGTTGCTTATGTGGTGGTTTGGGCAGGCCTGGAAAATTAAAGAGCAGCTGAACCGACCAGAAACACTGCTTGAATATTTCATGACAGTAAGGCTGCCTCTGCTTTCACAGCGGCTCTACAAAAGTCGGAGCTTACCCTTGTTACTCCATAAAAAACAGCAGTTAAAAGGTGGAGTCGGTGATGGTAAGCTATTGCTAATTGCTTTGGTCAAACTCGGCTAATATCTCCTCATGGTACGCTAGCTGTTTATTCCGTGTGCGTGCTGAAAACATAATCCGGTGTTTCTACAAAGCCCTGGCTCTGTAGATGGGAACGCAAACACAGTGGTACAGACCGCACCACAAAACACTAACCCAGCCTTGGCCAATGTGTGTCCAATATATAGGGTGGAGCTTCTGAGGGAGCCCCCTCTATAGCAGTGAAGGAAGAAGTGTTTTTGTTTTCACAACAATATCTGTTTGTTCAGATGTAAACTTAATTCTCCAGCATCTCTGACCGCACCTTTTAACAATGAGAACTGTCTAAATAGGCATATAATTTTTCTTCCCAGGGTACAGCAGGTGCTGCCTGGCACTGTCAACAATCTTTCTCCAGAATCCCAGACTCCACCTTTAAGGCTAACCATTCACGTGACGTCCACCTTGGCAAACGCATCTCAACATATCCCCATTGTTACTCCACTGCCAGCAGGTCACCTGCTCGGTCATCCGCTCGTCATTGGGCGATGATTCATCCCCCATCTACTGTATGTAATGTCATGTAATGTGCCATGCCTCCAGATAGAGCGATTACCGAAGCAAGTCATCAGTGATTGGCCCTGGCAGTAGAGATGGGTTACAGTGAGTTTGCCGTCTGTGTTCGGTAGTTAAAATCGCATTCAGAAGGCTGTCTTGCATCCAGAGGGCTCAGAACGCTGAGCGTCACATTCGGCAGGCTTGTTAAGCATATCTCTGGCAGGTCGGTCGCCACGTTATTCTTGTGGTTCTCAATGGTGTGTCAAAATGCTCTGAGCTGTCACATGATTTCACGTGACACTACGGTATTTCTGATCTCGTCTTTTTGCTTATTTCTAATCTTGTTTATTTTAATAGATTAAAAAGTTTAAATAAAAATGTATAGAAACATTTAATAAACTTAAATTCTAGAAATATAAATACAAAAAAGTCATTAATAGGCATGTTGATGGAACTAAACCGTGTTGATGCTGTATGATGCCGACGGGTCAAAACGTTGGGGAACCACTGCTTTATGACAAGATGATGTCTGGATAGCGTAGGGCCCACAGCATAGCCATGGCAGCTGCTGCCTTAGCTTAAATGTAGGGATGGGACGATCATTTATCATTTAAGATCATTTTATTGTGCTGAATTTCCATTATCGGGTTAATCATGAGTATCCTCACATATTAGCATGAATATCACTGGAAGTCACTGGAAAAACCTGTCTTGCTCATTCATGCAGTCCAAATGTACGGATTTCTTAATATATTTTTTGGCATGCATTACTCCAGTCAATCATCACCATGGCTAAAGGCTCAGCCTGCCTATTGCATCCCCCACATAACACACACTGGATGAGTTGAAATTATTCAAAACTATGCAATGCAATAAAATGTGTTTCTTAACCAGATGTATTGCAAAGTGATTCCTGTATGTTTTAGTACCATTTTAAGAGTTTTAAGCATAAAGTATTTTGAGTATTTCGGGATAATATCGTAAATCGCAATAACTCAACCAGGTTAATTGAGACATGAAACTTACATGAATACATGCGACAAACCCACCAGCGAGACCAGAACGGCTCAATGTTTGCTCCCATAAAAATGCATTACAAGGTTAATAGAGTACATTATATTAAAGCCAGGATTAATAATTCTCGAGAATGCTAGCTAACTGCTCCTATTTATGAAGCCAGGGCTGTGCAGAAGTGCAGGGTTATCTTTTCAGCACGCACATGTAACGCTGTGGCACTGTGCATGAAGTTACGTAAACCTCGCTCTCTGACACCTCACGAAAATGCTGACAGATGTCAAAGCACTTGGGCTTCGACATCCCTTGTTAATGCATTTGCTCTGTATTTCACACATCCCAGGTGGGGATCACACACTCCATCACACACAGAACACTTAAATGTGAGGAGATATTTGGTGAATTTGACAAAAGGTGTACGACTATACCTTTAATTCCCATCATCCCTATCAATCTGAGGCCACAACAGCATTTCTGCAGAAAATTGTTCCAGACAGGTTGATTTTTTTGTCTGGACGCTACATTCTCTCAGCATCCTCAGCACAATGCCGTTGGTGATGTCAGGTGACACGCCCACTTAACAGACCAGAACCACTAAAATTTTTGCTCCCATTAGAAATGCATTAGATATATTCGCCAACATCATTGGTATCATGGGCATTCCCTGTCGACAGGGAAGGAAATACGGCTGAGAGTGCGCGGGTCTGGCCGTGAGGGGGTGAAAGTCCACTGGCTGGAAATAAAGGGAGAGCCTGTCGTAGATGCTATGTTTAGCACACGTCATGTTTACAATCACTTCACAGAGCTCTGCTTTTATCTCAGTGCCAATAAACACTGTGTACACATTACCCGCTTCTTGTGATAATGTAATGAAGCAGTGGAAATAGAAACACCAATCAATCATCCTCACCTTTGCTGCATTAAAGCATACTGTACTGTATGTAATTATATATATATATATATATATATATAAAATATATAGATAATTCTATTTCGTTTTTTCTACAATCAATACTTAGAGCAAATTACCTCATATATGTAATGAAACCAGATGTCATTACTATTTTTCTGTCCTAGAGGAGTTCAATCAGATTTTAATATTTTTTTTCCTTGTTTCATTGACGTGCTCCACGTAAATTGTACACATTGTTCTTTCCCTCCAACAATCCCTTAGAGGAGCTGTGTGATTCCTGCACAGTCATCTGCTGAATCTTAATGAGCTGGTGAGTGTCTGTCTCTCTGTGAGCCAAGTCTGCCAATGAGACATCGCCGTGTCTCTCCTGGTTTGTGGGAACCGAGCGACTGACCTATAACTGTGAAGACACACAAAGCAAAGTGGGAGGAACACAAAAGCCCCCTTCCAGAACTCCAATTCCTCCTACCCTCAGTCCAGACAATGAAGCAAGCCAGCGGGTGCTTATACACTGCCTCTAAACCACCCCCCCAGACATTTCCACCCCTGGGGGGGGTTTCACCGCACCAATCTGCTCATATCCCCACATCCACATGCAGAGCCACAGACTCTGTATAGAGAAAAACAATCTGCTCTAAAGAAGGGCACTGCTGTCAGAGTGTCTGAGTGTTGGCCAAAACTGCAACTCGCTGAAAGAAAGAGGGGTTTCTATCCAAAGCAACTTGATGCATACACAGTAGGGCATATTTGTGGATTGTAGAAACCACCATAAACCCGAGATTATGTATGCAAAGTACTGTAAATATGTCTCTGCTACACACAGTGGTTTATAAAATATCCCAGCCACCAGTAAGAACTTCAGCAGCACTTATTAATTAATGCCCATTGTGCTGGTCCAACCGACACATTTAAATGCAATTATCCTGACCTCTAAAAACCACATTGATTAATTACTTAATACAAAGAGGCTGTGCAAAATAGACAATGTTTGAAGCAGAGCACAGAAAGTATGGAACACTGCATATTCAATGTTATTAGCAAGAAACATTTACAATATTCTGACATGTACATTGTTACCTTGACTCCCAGGGAAAGCTTACATCACGTTACAGAAATGGCAATGAAATACCCATCATGCACTGCACTGAAAACAACCATTTATGTCAGCGAGTAAGTCATTGGAATCTTCATTTCAAATGAAAGGGAAAATATTCTAAAGATATTTTCACAAAATATTTTCACAATATTTAATCTGGATAAACTCCTTATGTTTTTCTTTCTGAAATAATGTAGCCTGTATTGACCATCCAGAGAATTAAGACCAAAAAAGGGCAACACATTAATATCAACAGCAATATTCAGAGGAAATGGGCTTAGTCAAAAATCATAGTGCAAAAAATCGTAGGCATCTTATTGTTTCTTGTCAGTCGTGACGCAAAGACAGAGGAGCGGTTGGTTAAATTAGGCCAAACTGTAAATATTTCAGGAAGCCTCATCCATTATTAACAAATGGCTTTACCTTCCTAAACAGACAAGATATCAAATATCTCTCCAGTCTCCTGATTAGAGTCCAGGCATTGTGATCCCAAGGAATGTATTCCAAAAAAATTGGTCTCTGGTATATATGCTATATATGCGTGTACATATCAAAGTGCATTAGCTTAGCATTTAGCAAGCAACAGCTGACTTTAGCTTTAATATTCAAGCAGCCTTACTTTGACATTAACACATTACAGTCTAACCCTACAGTGGACAAAAACAAAGCCAAATTTGCTAGATATTATGTTCATTTTAGTCACATTGTGATGTTAAGACAGCTTGTCTTGATTACATTTTTCCAGGGAGGTGGACATATGACATATATTATGCATACTCTGTGTGTAATACTTGCATTAGTTCACAGTTTTGGCGTGTCGACATTCTAGTGAGTAGTCTAGCTTCATTCAAACTTAGTTTTGTCACATATTATAAAGCCATTGATTGCTGCCATTGCAGTCTAAAACCATGAATTTCATTCCCACCAGTCATTCAACCTGATTTAACCATTCTAACATAACGAGGTGAGAGAAGATGCGTCAAGATTATGCAAACTTTAATCAAATTGACCTAAACCACTACCTTAATGTTTGTATATATCGTTGATTGGCTTCTGAATTCATGACCACTACTGTGCAGAGCATATTGCATTTGACTTCTTGTATTGTAATGAAATTACTTTTCAATGGTCTTCTTTACACAGACTTGTTAAGAGCATGCTGGACATGCTACAACTTGCTCAATGGCACTTGTTTGTTTGTTTGCTTGTTTGTCATCAACAGCTAATACATACAACAGTGACCTTGAGTTCTCCAAAGGAATAGTTGCTCTGGTTCACAACGTGAGAGGTACAGTATTACAGCACAGCACAGAACTTACTGGTGGTGTTGCCGGACATCTGAATGATACATTTGCTGTCTTTTCCGATCTCCCGTGAGTTGAAGGGGCGGACCCGCACAGCCACTTTCACAGAGGCCCCTGCCATGGCAACGGCTTGCTAACACCGGGAGGTGCCCGCTTGTATGTCCCAATACAGGGGGCTGGGGGCGGGCGAGCTACGGAGGAGGAGAGAGAGAGAGAGAGAGAGAGAGAGAGGCAATTCTAATTATTATCAATAATAAAAGGTGCTCAGCAAACAGCTACTTTCTATGTAAAGGTATAGTGGAGCAATGGCGTCCATAGCAGACTGACATCACACTGTGTGTGTGTGTGTGTGTTGGAATGCGAACTCCTCTGTTTTCTGTTTTCATTTCCCCGTGTGCATATTAGTACCATAGACTGTATAAATGAATGGACAAACTCTTCAATGACGTCACACCCATAGGGTGTCTTAAGAACGGGTTTTGAAGCTCGAGCAGTGCTGGTTCTGGCCGTTGCCCTCTGTGTAGAATCTGACTCCGCCTGTAACTCCCTGCTAGCTATTCACAATAATGGGATAAATGTATGGCTTAATATTAGGGATGACACCGATACGATACTGAGATCGGAAATCAGTCCGATACTGACTTAAATAGCTGGATCGGTATCGATGACAATTGGACAGTTGTAACCGATCCATGGGGCTGATCCAATTAAATTAATTTACACCCGTAGGTCTACTGTCAAGCATCAGCCATGTCTAACCTACCCAGGCCACACTATCAGCAGCAGGTTTCTAAAATGCATCTAAGTCATAAAATAGAGATGGGCTGTAATTCACTTTGCAAATTAACTCGGTACAAATCGGATCGGTACTCGGTATTGCCCAATACCCAAAGTGCCGGTATCTGTATCGGGACTGAATAAACTGGATCGTGCTATCCCTACTTAAGATATGTTCAACTGATGAGTAATATAGAAATGCACTCCTTTTACAGCTGTTATGCATGGGGAAACTAACTATAAAGATCAAAACCATGTTGTTGTACCAGGATGTAAACATGTCAAACTTTACAGCAACAAGTCTATGGGGATAAACTCCCTTTTGGAGCCAGTCTCAAGTAAGCAGTTCCTCAAGGAACTGCACTTTGCCACTTCCACTTGAATAGTGCGTGTGTGTGTGTGTGTGTGTGTGTGTGTGTGTGTGTGTGTGTCACCACCCCGCTTTAAATTTGATCTGAGAATCTAGTGCTTAGTGTGACACCTAGTGGCACAAAATCAAATAGAAACACTTGCTCCGTTGACATTTTTACAGATCAAAACACTTCTTAAAGGCACACTTTCCAGTGTGTGTGAGGAGTTGTCCTTGTGGTTGAAACCAGCTTCATAACAACCCTGTTATTTAGGTTTGAAACCTGTAGCGTAGGGAGTGGCGCACTCTTCTCTACTCCTCTCCCTAACAGTATACGGCTCACAGACATTCTCTAACCCTTCCCTTGCAACCATCCACTATGGGGGCCCATTTGTGCCATTATATAGTCAAGTCATCAATTAATAATGGAATCATCAACAAATAAAAAACAAAGTAAGAAATCAATAAAGAAATGTTCAAATCTGTGGTTAAATTGATAATTAAATAGACCAATGAATTAAGATTTTGGTAATCAAAAAGTGAATCAATAAATAAATAGAAATAAATAAATAAAAATTCCCTACTGTAAACCCCTTGTAAAAGACCCATCATTTAGGGCTGTCGCGATAACCGCAAAATTGGAATACCGCGGTGTTGCTAACCCAACCGCCAAGTACCGCCGGTACCGCAAACCGCAATGTTTAAATTTTTTTTTTCCATGAGGCTAGCTAGCCCATCGAATATGACGTCTGATCTAGGGCGTGTGCGCTATCTAAGCACAAATTCC